>APFE030880003.1:101972-204265 GCA_000404065.3 Pinus taeda
CCATCTCTCTTATAGAAAGCCTAATTGGTGGTGCCAGGGTTGGAGGGGCACCTTGAGCTTCAGAACCATTGTCTTTTGAGGATGTGCTCTATCAAGGATCCAATTTCCCAACAAATAAAGATATTTCATGCCCTAAATTTTTGGTGGAATAGTTTATGGACATCCGAGAACAATAAATGGAGGATATTATCACATATTTAAGGGAAAAAAATATGACAGGGAAGTGATCATTTGTCATTTTAACGTATTTTTTCCCCTACATCTGCTCTCCAAGAATGGGTTCACCATAACTCGACTTAGGATATGGACCATCTATTTTTCTTGAAAGGATAATTTGTGCTTTTCTTTAAAAATATAGAAGACCAGTAAAAGGTTTTTAATCATGGTCTCTAGATTTAGGGCCGAGTTGTTCTTTCGATGCAACTATGTTTTCTAGATTTCAATCCCCTCACAATGGAATCTATACCTACTCCAGTATGGGTAAGACCCCCTAACTTACCTCTACATTGGATCCAACCTGATATCCTAAAAGATATTGGAAATTTAATTGGCTGATCCATAAAAATAGATAAGGAAATATCTCAAAGGGTATTATCACACTCATATGTGTATGCATTAAAGGCTTACTCAAAATATCATGCTCAAATGGAAGGGTAAGGAGTTTTCTCAACCACTGGATTATTGAAACACTGTATTCAGATGTAGATATTATCAATAACCTTGACACCTTGAAAGATCATTTCCTTTTTCAAAACAGGTTGTTGTCTACCAAGAGATGAAGAGAGCTACTTTCAGCTGGAGGGGCCCAAAGGAAGGAAAAGGTTATCAAAACTCAACTGGTTAAAAGAAGGACATCTCTGAACAACATAAGGGATCTACTTACAATCCAACTCCACTAGACATACATCAAACCCATTAGAGCCTCCTCATCCCTTCACAGAGGAGACCCATCCAACAAATGAAAATGGAGGACCTTCAACCATAATCATGTATGCAAAAAATGGGAAAAAACATAACCATGAGTATGGTAACTCAAATAGTGAAAAAGAAATGAAAACTTTGGTTGAATCGGTGGCAATGGAACTTTCACACATAAATGAGGGTTATGCTCCATATTTTGTTGATTTGGATAATTCTATAAGTTTGATTGATGTACGCAAGAGAAAAGGGAAAAAGGAAAACCCCATGGACTAGCTTGGTATTTGTTACAAGTATTGTAACGAATGTACTCGGATGTACTAGATGAGTAGCTAATGGATTCTTATTGAAACATGCAATTTTGAAGTAACTGAATTTTAATATATATATATATATATAATTATTTATATATATATATATTATAATATATATAAAGATAAAAATTAATTAAGTTACACACATACATTTTAAGAAAACATGTTAATAAGAATTTTAATTTATCATGGGATGTTTAAATTTTGTAAAATGAGTTTATTTGAAGATCATGGGTTCCAATACTATGATTTATCAATTACCACATGCACCAAAAACCATAACTAGCACACTTGTAATATTAATTTGTTTTAGTTAATGAATTTAATTAAAATGAAAAAAATACTTTAAAAATAAATCTCAACCTTCCATTTGTGTATATTACTAAGAATATGAGATTAAATAATTACCATCAATCTAATAATTATTGATAATTATATTAAAATTCTAAAAGCCAAAGCCCCAAAAGGCAACTCAAAAAAGGGCAACAAAAAATGACAAGGTTCAACAATCTGCTATCTATACTGGGATGAAGGGGAAGATAAGAACCATTTATTTCTAAAATTTCCTTTCTCGGTTCGCATATGGAAACATTTTCCGTTAATATGATCATTCCATATATGCAATATAATAATATTTTTGATTGTTTAAATTGGTGGAGCACACAATGTACCAGATGGAGGATGCTTTCTCTCGCTGTTTTCTCGGAGATTTGGAGATGACACAATCAAATTATTTTTGAAAATGTCAAGGTAAAAGAATATAAGGTACTTGATATCATTAATCAATGGATTAGTGTTGATAATGATAACAATAGCGTGTACAAGGACAAGACTGATAAGGGGGCAGCTCCATCCACTGTATACCTCGCACAGATTTTTGACGGGGCATCATAAGGAGGGAGGTACAGTTGTGGTTTTTGGATTAAGTTCTCTGAAGTTCAAGAGTACTGGGTACACTAGAATGTGGGATGGGGTACGAGCATGAAAGCTGAAGCCATGGCTTTGTGGGGTTAACTCTGCTTCACGAAATAAATGGGCATACCTCACATGCATATATTTGGGGATTCCCAGAGCATTATAGACCATATCATGGGAAAAATCAAGATTCAACCTAATACACTACAAGGCTAGCTATGTCTGATCGAAAATCTATGGGCCACATTTCAGGATTCCACTCTACAACATATTGGTCGGGATCATAACCAAAATGCAGATAAAATGTCCAAGATGGGTCTACTGGATGCACTAGAAAAATTGTACATCGAAATAAAGATGATGACAATTACTACAGATGTTGGATGCCTCCACCTGCCCTGATAGTGAACACATTCCACTGACACAAAACAAAGAAGGAAACTACCAGAAGAGATAAGTATACATCTATATTTTTTCTCTCTACCTTTTTGTAAATGGTATATATATAATAAACTATTACACATCGTGCTCCATCACATAGTAGACAATATTGGATACTCACACTTTCTTGTACATACATTAGTGTCACATAGTGTTGAAAAATTATATGATGAATATGGTGCTTTACATACATGTATGCTAAATATAGATAGGATACTTGTAGAAGGTGGCTACATAAGCACAATTTTCTAAATTATGTATTGTTTTATATAATATAAAACAGAGGTTTTTTTCTTGCTGGAAAAAAAAAAACTCAAATGGCCATGAAGAGATCTCATATTAAAATCCCCTTAATTTACCTTCGCTTGCGAAAGAGGTATACATATGTCACTAGAATTTATAATGGTATTGGTTGAACTTAACCGAGTTTTAGATAAATACAAGAGTGACCCGATTCCTCTAAATTTCTTTAAAATAATCTATATATATATATTATATATATATTATATATATATATAAACAAAAAAAAACCAATTTCAAAATTGACACAACCCTAAGTGCTGAATTGAATATCGAATATTCTCAATGTCACATCAAAGTATATTCATAATTTCCTAAATTTCATTGATCTAAAAGTTTGTCCAATCCACATGTATTCATCATTTCATTAATTTCGTTGGTCATTGGTCTTTGATTTCAACTTTTCGTATTTTCCTTTTTAAAAGTTTATAACTTTAAATTGAATCAAATTTTTAATATGACAATTAAAAAAATATTTAAATACTTACTAAAAAGCTTAATATCTTGTACACCTTCTTCATGGATCACAGATTTTTGAGTTCAAAGGCTTATAATTGATGACTAGCCTTGGGATGCCTCTGATTTGTTATGTTCTTTTATTTGCATAGAACCCATAACAATTCCATGGGCTCTTTGATTCTCTGATCAATTTCTTACTCAACAGATTCCTGATTTCTTTTTTGTAGAGCTCACAATATTCCTTGTTCATCAGAATTGCCTTACTTTTACATGGCTTACCTGTATATTCTGTTTTATAGGGCAATTCAACACAATGTTGCTTTCTGTGCCAAAAAGCATTTGGATCTTCTGCACAACATACTTTCTCTATTTGTGCCTTTAATTCTGAGATTTTCTTTTGTATTGTTGGTAAACTTAGATGTTGTGAGATATGAATGGTGGATTTCAGATCTTTTAGATTTATTAGCTTTGATTCATCTTTCTTTATCTCTTCCATAGTCTGAACCATTGTCGAGAATTGTGGAGTTGAGACATATGGTAATTTAATTTTTCTTGTGCCATTCGAGGAGGTAGGAAGAGTACTAAAATATCCACCCTTATTCTTTTTTGTTCTAAATGAACCATGTGGTTCAATAGCAGCCAAAAATATGTTACCTAAAATACAATCAAAAGGGATGTCAACAACTGCAAATTTTAATTTTATGCAATGATTATCAAAGCAGATAGATGCCTTGGGAATTTCATACTTCAGCATTTTACTTCCCAAGCCAATAACTTTTCTTTCTGCTGTCATCCAATATTTAGCAGGGATCACTTTTGTATTTAAAATATTTACATCTGCTCCAGAATCAATAAGAGTAGTCAATTTGAACATCTGTCCCTATATGCAAATATTTATTTGTACATGATGTTGTTGGTATTCGATGGCGAGTATCCTCATTTCCTGAAAACTTGAAGCAATATCTTTTCTTCCTTCATAAATCTATACATTTGGCTTGTAAAATTCTATTGTATCATATTCTTCTATAGGATCTGCTTCATCAATGGATTTTCCTTTTTCTAATCTCATAGTCTGAGATTTAAGAATAGAAATTTCAGATTTGAGATTGTGAATTTCATCACTTACCTCCCCCAAGGTAAGCACACGAACCTTATCCTCTTGTTGATGTCTTTGGAATGATTTTGCACTCTTTTCATAATAGGCATCAATGAAGAGTGGCTTCTTTGAAGAACTTCTGCTGGAAGATTTAATTTGGTCCATGAAGGCTTTCATACGGGGATTCTTCATTTCTCCTTCTTCCATAGCTCTTATTTGGCACACGATTTTTATCTCATCTTCTTCTATCTATGCCATAAGAATTTTTTCTTCGTATTTCTGTGGCTATATATCTTCATCAAAACATTCATTAGAAATTTCAGATTCAGAAGAGAAAATACATTTACAATTTTCAGAATTTGAACAATCACAAGCATTTGCATAAAAATTTAATTTTTCAACTTCTTTTTCTGAAGTATATACAGAACTAGAAGTTTCAACAGATGAGTCAAGCAACTGTTGCTACTGAATCTGGGGGTGTTCTTTGATCACCATATTGGGGCAGTGATTAGTTTTATGATTTTTAGACCCATACCTCATGCAAAGATACTGAGCCTCTGTTTTTGGAGTTTTAATTTTTTATTTTGAGGCTGAGATTTCTTGCCTCGATTTCTTTTTGATTCTTCACCTGCTAGACAATTATTTGCAGTATGTCCATTTTTGCCACACAACCAACATGTCAATTTATTCCATTTTTCTTGCTTGGCACTATGCAGGTGAATATCAGATGGTTTATAATAATGTGTCTTAGGGACATATTTGTAATATCCCTTCCTTTTATGTTGTCGAAAAGATTGGCCTTTCTTCTTAAAGTCCTTTCTGGTTAATAAATTCTTTTCTTTCTTGGCTCTTTTCTTGATTTTTCTCCTTTTTACTAATGGATCATCAAGAGATAACCCATACTTGCTGCACAATGATTTGTTGTCAGGGAATCTGGACAACTTTTATAAAGACTTATTAACTTTCGAGCTTGTGCAAAGACCAACCAGAGCTTCGGTAATAATTGAATATATTTGTCGCCATGTGTAAGACTCAAAAGGCATTTGAAAAAATTATTGCAGTCTCAGATAGTCAATGAACTTGGAAGGAAGTGCTGCAAGATAAAGTTGCTTCCATAACAAATTCTTTGAGTCTTTGACTTCATAGATTCTCTGCATCCAATCTCAATGGAAGTCTTCATATTGGGATATTTTATTGCACTTGAGATTCATTAAAATAATCTCATGCTTATCGGCTATTTCTGCCTTAGAACCACACCAGTGCTCAACAATAATGGAGGTCAAGGCTCCAATCATGTTGTTATGTACTGTCCTATCTGAATTATGAATTATATTTCCTTGCTCATCTTTGAGAAGCTATTCTTCCATCTATTTAATTAAATAAGGAGAGGATTCTGTTTCCCACCATTTTGATAGTGTGCCTGTGAAACACTGGATAATTATTTTGCAGGCTTATACCTCAGTTTTTCCTCTTAGATACATAAGTTTATATTTGGTAAACATCATGTCTACCATTTGTCTTATCTAGCCGACACTGAGATTATCTATAGTCCATTCCCTATGAGAATAAGGGAAGAAAGTGTGGGTTTTAGGCAGTTTTCCTTTTCCTCTAATATCAGGTGCTGAATATCTGTTGTACTGACTTTCCAAAGGCTCATATATAGGCATAACTTCTTGCTCTTTTTCATCTTCCTTAAACATACTTGCTATAGAAATATGTTCACTTGGAGTTTCAACTTTTTCTGGTTCTTGGGATGCAATTTCTTTGGGGAATAAGAAAGGAAACCTGTCAACTGGTTTGACAGGATCCTAAATAAGGACACTTGCTTTATACAAAAAAGAAGAAGGATTTGTTTTTTCTGTTTTGGATTTAGATAATTGATTCATCTCGTATACCAGTTCATTTATTTTTCCAGACGTAGAACCAATATGTTCCACCATTTTTTCTTCAACATTCTCTAGCTTTATTGGAGATTCTCTAACATATCCTCTAATTACTGAAGTAGAATTTTGAACATTATTCAAGGAATTATTTATAGAATTTAAATAAACTTGGACAGTATGAAATTGTTCTTTGACCTCTTTGGATTTGGCCATGTTCATTTCAAGACCTTTCACAGTTGTGTTTGTCCAATTTAGCTATTCAGAAGTTTTATGTATTTTTCCATCAGTACCAAATGCATTGTCATCCTTTAATACTAATGGTATTGCTTTGGTAGAATTTTGTCCTTCTCCAAGCACTATGCCTTTGTAAGGAGGAAAACTTGTATGTGTTTCAACTTTAAGGCCATCTAATGCTATCCAAGAATGTTGAGATGAAGTGGATGCATCAGTCATTAAAATCATTTGTTGCTTTCTCTTTTCAAACCAAACATAGAATGAGATCCATGTGTTAATATAGTCCATGTGGTTTTTCCATTCTTGAGACAATTTTATTTTCTTAGACATAGAATGACTGAAATCAAATTCTTCTGCTTTAGGATTTGTGAAGAGATCCCAATTCAACATGGCTTTCATCCATTTGGTAGGGCCTTTATTTTTCAGACATCCATCCATTAAAGTGAAGAATTTGTGCATCTCCATGACTACTGACTTTTTGCATTCGTCCGAAACAGAACTAAATCGGCAATCTGGTATAAGGCTATTAGGTTGCTCAAGATAACCAAGACCATATCTTGGTTTGGCTGGTCTAATTACTGAAAACATTTGGGTTAACCTAGGATCTTCATTTTCCAAAATAAGAATCTCATGCATCATCAAAACATGCTCTGACTCATGAGGAAATGGAATTTCTGAGCACTTAGGATTAGGACATGGATTGACAGAAGTTGTAGGTGGGGCTTCGCCAGTCCTAAGATGATGGTTCTCATGGATTACCAAATCTACAAGCTAGCTTAAAATAACTGGGTATTGACACTCTAGACATTTAACTTCTAGGGAAGAAATATTTACCATCTGGGCTAATTCAAATAATGAAATATGTTTGCAAGTATTTACAAGAGAACTTGTGTGAGCAATGTCAACAAGTTCAAAATTTCTATATAATGGTGAACTCCTACACATTTGATCTATCCTCTTTCTATATATAGTAGATCTACGGGGGGAAGATAAGGCAGAAAATGAGGACTCTTCTCCGATATCTGCAGAAGTAATTTTCTTGACTGACAAAGGGCTAGGGTTTGAAACCAACCAGTGTTCAGGGAATGTCAAATCTTCCCAACTAATTGTTTGGTGTTCTATTTTTTTATTTCTAGAGTCTGTTAACACCACAACACTAGCTTTAGAATCTTTACTGGGGGCATGCATAATAGCAAGATACAGGGTATTTGTGTGCTTGAAGCAACCTCTAGTTTGGATTGCTATATTATGTCTTTTCTTATTCATATCAAATCTAGTTGTCTGGATTTGGAGCTGGAGAATGCTCTCGATAGTTTCATCAAAGACATAAATTGAAAAATTTGGATAGCAATCAAAATAAACTAGACCATTTAAAAGAGGTTCAACTATCCCTCCTATTAATAAATATGTATATTTGTTGTGTGTAAGGTCTCGGACATTGGCTAACACAAAAGTATTCAAACCCTGATGTGTTAATGCATGTATTTCAATTTTGATACAACCCAAATAAAGGTACTAGTTTTTAGACGCTTAGCCTCAGCCTCTAATTAGTTGGGGTTAAGTAAAGGAATAGATTGTACACAGTAAGAATTTTCCTGGATCTGACTGATAGATTCCTTTATACTTATCCTAGTAGCAGCAACTAAATGGAAGGTAGACAGATCTGCATAGACTTCTGAAGCATTAATTGAAGGTAGCTACAATCTAGCAGAGGGTTGGCTTTCTTCATATTCAAGTTTAGCAGAATTTAATGCCTTACTAGATGCAATAGCGAACATATCCCGATGGGGATTTTCTTGAAGAGAGGACTCTTGCTCTTTGATATCACAGTATGGAACATAGTTTCTAATTGGATCCATTTTATACAGTGATGAAAATGAGTACTGACCCGGTGAACCAAACATTACTGGCTCTGATACCAATTTTTTTTGTAGGAGCTTTCACAAAGCTTGCTATAGTGCCACGCGTTATGCTGTTGTCACTCTCTGCTGACTTGGCCTTGTTGTGTCTCTTCGTTTGTCTTCACTGATCAACCTCTAGTGAACTTTATGTGAACCTACTTGGATCTTTCACACTCTGCAACCTTGCATATGACTTCCTCATCTTCCAATGCTTTGGAATCCCTTCGAACTTTTGGTGAACTCCTAATGAAGTTCGAGTGAAGATTATGAGACAAATACTACACAACAGCACAAACTAAAGCACACGGTACTTAAAAGTGGAAAATGAAATAACATTCTATTATTGAATTTTCAGATATTGATTACACTTGCTTTAGAATCTGTTCATACCAGAGATGGACTGTGTTCGCATTTACCAGACTGTTGCTACTCAATACTGAGATAGCTTACTAGAGGCTACCTGGCAATTACACAGACACTCTCTTTGAACATATACACAAAACACACATATAGATAGACACACTAATGATCTGTCCACTTTAGGTTCTCACCAGTGCTCTCACACTGATGTGTAGGCTTCTCAGATCACCTAAAGATTTGAGTTCTTCTTACGATGCAAGAAGATCATACTGAATGTCCGCAGTTGCTGAGCAGGAGAAGCTCTCGACTCCCAACTTCAAAAGAAACAATAACTCTAACTCTTGATGCCCTGAATGAGCCTGACACTCTTCATTTTATAGGAAGAAGAGGGGACAAACATCCGATCGTCGGACCAACAAGTTGACTACGAAAGATTCTATCAATCACGGAGATGTGGTTCAATATCCACCAAAATTTGAAGAAGTGCTTCGAGTCTCGTGACTAAAGAATCATTTTCCTATTACATGATCACAATCAATCCTACAGAAAACATATTATCTACAATATTGTAGATGCCTTTTAACCAATTAAGGCCCATGAGGAAACTGGCCATGAATAGTCCTCATGACTAGACAATATAATTACACAGTGGAGCTTTTTGGATAAACCCACGGAAACCTTTTTATGAAGAAGGACTAGCACTGTAGGATGATTCACCAAGAGTTGTGATTTTTGGGAGCCTACTTCTGGGATAAATGAGGTTGTCCCATGCCTTTGTATAGATTCACTGAACTATCATAGGCTTATTCAACACATATTGATGCTTTATTTTAGTCATGACTAGCCATTCGTCATGCCTAGCCATATATTGTTGTAGTATATGGTGATCTGGATAATTCAGCAGATCACTTACTGTGGTACAAGGAATATGAAAACATTCAATGGAATTTATGTGGTAGCATTTGTCACATGACATCTGAAAATAAATTTCATAAAAGATTGGATCTACAATAGTGCAATTTACTCCAAAATCTCACCACCACTCACCTAGCCATCCTGAAAATTGATTTCTTTGCATGGTCCTAATTGATCCAAATTTTAATTTTGTATAATGGATTTATTTCTTTCCATCAACATTTAGGAGATCCCACCATAATTTTTTGTAACCTGCAAAATTAAAAACAGTGTCAGGAAAAATAAGATTAGGATTATTTTGTGGCCATAAGATAGGAGAATTTCTAGTGATTGTCCAATCTGTGTTTCTGGTTCTGTTGATGACTAAATATCTATGATAGATATTTCTTTGTCTTCCTCCTTCAGATGAGATCATTGTGATGTCATGGAAATTATTTTGTAATGCCTCTTCTGCTTGATGAGCTGCAACCATACTGCTAGTATACACCATATCATGGATCCAACGATTTCCTTTGGGAAATACTCTTCTTTTAGGCACTAGGTGTAAAATATCTGTATGTGGCTGTAGATCTGCATCTAAGACTTTTGTTTGTCTTAGGTGCCAGGTTGGATTCCAGTTCTCCTTGTATTCTTCCCAGCTTTGGTCTTCTCTGATAGTTCTGAGAACTTCTTGTTGATTATCTGTGTCCCATTTAGTAAAAATAACAAAAACATGTTCTTCTTCTTGTGAGTGGTTTTGTATGTATTCTTGGTTGAGAAAATCAGGTAGACAATCATCTTCTCCTTTGATGTGCTCCACTTCGAAATCAAAATTTGCAAAAAGGACTTGCCATACGATGAATTTGGCTTCTCCAGGCTTCTTGATATCTTTATTAAGCACCTTCTTAAAGACAGAGGCATCTGTCCTATGATGAAATGGTTTATTGACCAGATGGATCTCAAATTTGTCGATGCTATTCCATGTTGCTTTCACCTCTTTTTCTGTAGTAGAATATATTTTCTCAGTGGGGTTCCGTGTTCCTGAAGCGAACTGGATAACCCATTCTTCATTATCTTTTTTCTATTTTAATATACCCCCCATTCGATATTGCTGGCATCGAATTCTACAATCTTATAAGCTACATCATCATATATATACAGTATGGGAAGGTCTCTGACCTTGGCTTTAATCTTTTGAATTGATTTGGTATGGAGTAGAGTCCAAGGTTTAGGATTTTTGCACAGCTTCTGGTTTAATAAGCTTCTGTCCTTGGCACAGTCTTGATAGAAATTACTTACGTAATTTAAACAACCAAGAAATCTTTGTAGCTGCGTCTTGTCTATAATGATGTCTAGAAATTTGCCTTGGATGGTGCATGCTTTAGGCCGAAAGGCATTACATTCAATTCATAATGTTCGGCTAGGAAACTGAAAGTTGTTTTGAATCTATCCTCCACTGATATAGGAACTTGCCAAAATCCTCATCTCAGATCGAACTTGGAAAATATTTTTTCTCCTACTATTCTACTTATCAGATCTCCTTTGTGGGGAATTGGATATGTATTATCTGCTAGTACTAAGTTCAAAGGTTTATAATTGATGACTAGCCTTGGGATGCCTCTCATTTGTTCTGCTCTTTTATTTACATAGAACCCATAATAATTCCACGGGCTCTCCGATTATCTGATCAATTTCTTACTCAAAAGATTCTTGATTTCTTTTTCGCAGAGCTCATGATATTCCTTGTTCATCAGAATTGCCTTACTTTTACATGGCTTACCTGTATATTCTGTTTTATAGGGCAATTCAACACAATATTTCTTTCTGTCCCAAAAAGAATTTAGATCTTCTGCACAACATTCTTTCTCTATTTGTGCCTTTAATTCTGAGATTTTATTTTATATTGTTGGTAAGCTTAGCTATTGTGAGATATGAATGGTGGATTTCAGATATTTTAGATCTATCAGCTTTGATTCAATTTTCTTTAGCTCTTCCATAGTCTGAACAATTGTCGAGACTCGTGGAGTTGAGACATATGGTAATTTAGTTTTTCTGAGGCCATTTGAGGAGGTAGGAAGAGTAATAAAATATCCACCCTTATTCTTTTTTGTTCTAAATGAACCATGTGGTTCAACAACAGCCAAAAATATGTTACCTAAAATACAATCAACAGGGATGTCAACAACTGCAATTTTTAATTTTATGCAGCGATTATCAAAGTAGATAGATGCCTTGGGAATTTCATACTTCAGCATTTTACTTCCCAAGACAACAAATTTTCTTTCTGCTGTCATCCAATATTTAGCAGGGATCACTTTTGTATTTAAATATTTACGTCTGCTCCAGAATCAATAAGAGCAGTCAATTTGAACATCTGTCCCTGTATGCAAATTGCTGGTATTCGATGGCGAGTATCCTCATTTCATGAAAACCTGAAGCAGTATCTTTTCTTCCTTCATAAATCTGTACATTTGGCTTGTAAAATTCTTCTGTATCATATTCTTCTATAGGATCTGCTTCATCAATGGATTTTCCTTTTTCTAATCTCACAATTTGACATTTAAGAATAGAAATTTTAGATTTGAGATTGTGAATTTCATGACTTACCTCCCCCAAGGTAAACGCGCAAACCTTATCCTGTTGTTGATGTCTTTGGAATGATTTTGAATTCTTTTCATAAGAGGCATCAATGAAGAGTGGCCTCTTTGAAGAACTTCTGCCATAAGATTTCATTTGGTCCATGAAGGCTTCCATAAGGCGATTCTTCATTTATCGTTCTTCCATAGCTCTTATTTGGGACAAGATTTTTATCTCATATTCTTCTGTCTCTGCCATAAGAATTTTTTCTTTGTACTTCTGTGGCTGTATATCTTCATCAGAAGATTCATTAGAAATTTCATATTAATATGAGAAAAGACATTTACAACTTTCAGAATCTGAACAATCACAAGCATTTGCATAAAAATTTAATTCAACTTCTTCTTCTAAAGTATATACATAACTAGAACTTTCAACAGATGAGTCAAGCAACTGTTGCTGCTGAATCTGGGGGTGTTCTTTGATAACCATATTGGGGCAATGATCAATTTTATGATTTCTAGACCCACACCTCATGCAAATATATTGAGCCTCTGTTTTTGGAGTTTTTAATTTTTGATTTGGCTGAGATTTCTTGCCTTGATTTCTTTTTGATTCTTCACCTACTGGACAGTTATTTGCAGTATGTCCATTTTTTCCACACAACCAACATGTCAATTTATTTTAGTTTTCTTGCTTGGCACTATGCAGGTGAATATCAGATGGTTTATAATAATGTGTCTTAGGGACATATTTGTAATATCCCTTCCTTTTATGCTGTCAAAAATATTGGCCTTTCTTCTTAAAGTCCTTTCTGGTTGATAAATTCTTTTCTGTCTTGGCTTGCTTCTTGATTTTTCTCCTTTTTACTACTGGATCATCAAGGGATAACCCATACTTGTTGCACAATGATTCGCTGTCGGGAAATCTAGACAACTTTTCTAGAGACTTATTAACTTTCGAGCTTGTGCAAAGATCTACTAGAGCTTTAGTAATAATTGAATATATTTGTCCACATGTGTAAGACTCAAAAGGCATTTGAAAAAATTCTTGCAGTCTGAGATAGTCAACGAACTTGGAAGGAAGTGCTACAAGATAAACTTGCTTCCATAACAAATTCTTTGAGTCTTTGACTTCATAGATTCTCTACATCCAATCTCGATGGAAGTCTTCATATTGGGATATTTTATTGCACTTGAGATTCATTAAAATAATCTCTTGCTTATCGGCTATTTCTACCTAAAAACCACACCAGTGCTCAATAATCATGGAGGTCCAGGCTCCAATCATGTTGTTCTATATTGTCCCATCTGAATTATGAATTATATTTCCTTGCTCATCTTTGAGAAGTTGTTCTTCCATCTATTTAATTAAAGTAGGAGAGGATTCTGTTTCCCACCATTTTGATAGTGTGCCTATGAAACACTGGATAATTGTTTTGTAGGCTTCTACCTCAGATTTTCCTCTTAGACACAAAATTTTATATTCGGTAAACATCATGTCTACCATTTGTCTTATCTAGCTGACATTGAGGTTATCTATAGTCCATTCCCTATGAGAATCAGGGAAGAAAGTGTGGGTTTCAGGCAGTTTACCTTTTCCTCTACTATCAGGTGTTGAATAGCTGCTGTACTAACTTTCCAAAGGCTCATATATAGGCATAACTTCTTGCCCTTTTTCATCTTCCTTAAACAGACTTGCTATAGAAATATGTTCACTTGGAGTTTCAACTTTTTATCGTTCTTGGGATGCAATTTCTTTGGAGAATAAAAAAGGAAACCTATCGATTGGTTTGACAGGATCCTGAATATGGACACTTGCTTTATGCAAAAAAGAAGAAGGAACTAGTTTTTCTATTTTGGATATAGATAATTGATTCATCTTCTTTACCAGTTCATTTATTTGTCTAGATGTAGAACCAAAATGTTACCATTTCGTCTTCAACATTCTCTAGCTTTATTAGAGATTATCTAACATATCCTCTAACTACTGAAGTAGAATTTTGAACATTATTCAAGGAATTATTTACAGAATTTAAAGAAACTTGGACAGTATGAAATTGTTCTTCAACCTCTTTGGATTTGGCCATGTTCATTTCAAGACCTTTCACAACTGTGTTTGTCAAATTCAGTTGTTCAAAAGTTTTATGTATTCTACCATCAGTATCAAATGCACTGTCATCCTTTAATACTAATGGTATTGCTTTGGCAGAATTTTGTCCTTCTCCAAGCATGATGTATTTGTATGGAGGAAAAGTTGTAGGTGTTTCAACTTTAATGCCATCTAGTGCTATCCAAGAATGTTGAGATGAAGTGGATGCATCAGTCATTAAAATAATTTGTTGCTTTCTCTTTTCAAACCAAACATAGAATTAGATCCATGTGTTAGTATAGTCCATGTGGTTTTTCCACTCTTGAGACAATTTTATTTTCTCAGACATAGAATGGCTGAAACCATATTTTTCTCCTTTAGGATTTGTAAAAAGATCCCAATTCAACATGGATTTCATCCATTTGGTAGGGACTCTATTTTTCAAACATCCATCCATTGAAGTGAAGAATTTGTGCATCTCCATGACTACTGGCTTTTTGAAGTCATCCGAAACAGAACCAAATTGGCAATCTCGTATAAGGCCATTAGCTTGATCAAGATAAACAAGACCATATCTCGGTTTGGATGGTCTTATTACTGAAAACAATTGAGTTAACCTCGGATCTTCATTTTCCAAAATAGGAATCTCATGCATCATCAAAACATGCTTTGACACATGAGGAAATAGAATTTTTGAGCACTTAGGATTAGGAAATGGATTTACAAAAGTTGTAAGTGGGGATTCACCAGTCCTAGGATGATGGTTCTCATGGATTACCAAATCTGCAAGCTAGCTTAAAATAACTAGATACTGACACTCTAGACATTTAACTTCTAGGGAAGAAATATTTACCATCTTGGCTAATTCAAAGAATGAAATATGTTTGCAAGTATTTGCAAGAGAACTTGTGCAAGTAGTGTCAACAAGTTCAGGATTTCTATATAATGGTGAACTCTTGTACATTTGATCTATCCTCTTTCTATCTATAGTAGATATACGGGGAAAAGATAAGATGACAGATGAGGACTTCTCTGATATCTGCAGAAGTAATTTTCTTGATTGACGGAGGCCTGGGGTTTGAAACCACCCAGTGTTTAGGGGATGTCAAATCTTCCCACCTGATTGTTTGGTGTTCTATTTTTTGATTTATAGAGTCTGTTAACACCACAACACTAGCTTTAGAATATTTACTAGGGGCATGCATAATAGCAGGATGCAGGGTATTTGTGTGCCTGAAGCAACCTCTAGTTTGGATTGCTATATTATGTCTTTTCTTATTCAAATCAAATCTAGTTGTCTGGATTTGGAGCTAGAGAATGCTCTCAATAGTTTCATCAAAAACATAAACTGAAAAATTTGGATAGTAATCAAAATAAATTGGACCATTTGAAAGAGGTGCAACTATCCCTCCTCTTAATGAATCTGTATATTTGTTGTGTGTAAGGTCTCAGATAGTGGCTAACACAAAAGTATTCAAACCATGATGTGTTAATGCATGCATTCGAATTCTGATACAACCCAAATGAAGGTATTGGGCTTTTAGATGCTTAGTCTCAGCCTGTAATTGTTTGGGGTTAAGTAAAGGAATAGATTGTACACAGTCAAAATTTTCTTGGATCTGACTGATAGATTCAACAGATCACTTAATGTGGTACAAGGAATATGAAAACATTCAATGGCATTTCTGTGGTAGTATTTGTCACATGACATCTGAAAATAACTTTCATAAAAGATTGGATCTATAGTAGTGCAATTTACTCCAATATCTCGCCACCAGTCACCTAACCATCCTGAAAATTGATTTCTTTGCATGGTCCTAATTGATCCAAATTTTAATTTTGTATATTGGATTTCTTTCTTCCCATCAAAATTTAGGAGATCCCACCATAATTTTTTGTAACCTACAAAATTAAAAATAGTGTCAGGAAAAATAAGATTAGGATTATTTTGTGGCCATAAGATAGGAGAATTTCTAGTGATTGTCCAATATGTGTTTCTGGTTCTGTTGATGACTAAATATTTGTGATAAATATTTCTTTGTCTTCCTCCTTTAGATCAGATCATTGTGATGTCATGGAAATTATTTTGTAATGCCTCTTCTACTTGATGAGTTGCAACCATACTGCTAGTATACACCAAATCATGGATCCAGCGATTTCCTTTGTGAAATACTCTTCTTTCAGGCACTAGGTGTAAAATATCTGTATGTGGTTGTAGATCCGCTTCTAATACTTTTGTTTGTCTTAGATGCCAGGTTGGATTCTAGTTCTCCTTGTATTCTTCCTAGCTTTGGTCTCCTCTAATAGTTCTGAGAACTTCTTGTTGATTATTTGGGTCCCATTCAGTAACAATAACAAAAACATGTTCTTGTTATTTTGATTGGTTTTGTATGTATTCTCAGTTGAGAAAATCAGGTAGACAATTGTCTTCTCCTTTGATATGCTCCACTTCAAAATCAAAATTTGCAAAAAGGGCTTACCACCTGGCGAATTTGACTTCTCTAGGCTTCTTGATATCTTTATTAAGCACCTTCTTAAGGGCAGACACATCTATCCTGAGAAGAAATGGTTTATTGATCAGATGGATCTTGAATTGTCGATGCTATTCCATGCTTCTTTCACCTACTTTTCTATAGTAGAATATCTTTTCTCAATCGGGTTCCATGTTCCTAAACCGAACTGGATAACCTGTTCTTCATTATCTTTTTTCTGTTTTAATATACCCCCCCATCCGATGTTGCTAGGATCAGATTCTACAATCTTATAAGCTACATCATCAGATATATACAGTATGTTAAGGTCTCTGACCTTGGCTTTAATCTTTTGAACTGCTCTGGTATGGAGTGGAGTCCAAGGTTCAAGATTTTTGCGCAGCCTCTGGTTTAATAAGCTTCTGTCCTTGGTGCAGTCTTGATAGAAATTACTTACGTAATTTAAACAACCAAGAAATCTTTGTAGCTACGTCTTGTCTGTAATGATGTTTGGAAATTTTCCTTGGATGGTGCATGCTTTAGGCCGAAAGGCATTACTTTCCATTCATAATGTCCGGCTGGGACACTGAAAGCTACTTTGAATTTATCCTTCTCTGATATAGTAACTTGCCAAAATCTTGATTTCAAATCGAACTTGGAAAATATTTTTTCTCCTGTTATTCTGCTTATCAAATCTCCTTTGTGGGGAATCGGTGCTGTATTATCTACTAGTACTAAGTTCAAAGGCTTATAATTGATGACTAGCCTTGGGATGCCTCTAATTTGTTCTGCTCTTTTATTTACATAGAACCCATAACAATTCCACGGGCTCTCTAATTCTCTGATCAATTTCTTACTCAACAGATTCTTGATTTCCTTTCAAAGAGCTCATGATATTCCTTGTTCATCAGAATTGCCTTACTTTTACATGGCCTACCTATATATTATGTTTTATAGGGCAAGGGCAATTCAACACAATATTGCTTTCTCTGCCAAAAAGCATTTGGATCTTCTGCACAACATTCTTTCTCTATTTGTGCCTTTAATTCTGAGATTTTCTTTTGTATTGTTGGTAAGCTTAGTTGTTGTAAGATATGAATGGTGGATTGCAGATATTTTAGATCTATTAGCTTTGATTCATCTTTCTTTATCTCTTCCACAGTCTAAACCATTTCCTAGACTCTTGGAGCTAAGATATATGGTAATTTAAATTTTCTTGGGCCATTCGAGGAGGTAGGAAGAGTAATAAAACATCCACCTTTATTCTTTTTTGTTCTAAATGAACCATGTGGTTCAACAGAAGCCAAAAATATGTTACCTAAAATACAATCAACAGGGATGTCAGCAACTGCAAATTTTAATTTTATGCAGTGATTATCAAAGCAGATAGACGCCTTAGGAATTTCATACTTCAACGTTTTACTTCCCAAGCCAATACCTTTTCTTACTGAGGTCATCCAATATTTAGGGGGGATCACTTTTGTATTTAAAATATTTACGTCTGCTCCAGAATCAATAAGAGCAGTCAATTTTAACATCTGTCCCTGTATACAAATATTTATTTGTACATGGGGTTGCTGGTATTTGATGGCGAGTATCCTCATTTCCTGAAAACCTGAAGCAGTATCTTTTCTTCCTTCATAAATCTGTACATTTGGCTTGTAAAATTCTTCTATATCATATTCTTCTATAGGATCTGCTTCATCAATGGATTTTTCTTTTTCTAATCTCACAATCTGAGATTTAAGAATAGAAATTTTAGATTTGAGATTGTGAATTTCATGATTTACCTCCCCCAAGGTAAGCGCGCGAACCTTATCCTGTTGTTGATGTATTTCGAATGATTTTGCATTCTTTTCATAAGAGGCATCAATGAAGAGTGGCTTCTTTGAAGAACTTTTGCTGGAAGATTTCATTTGGTCCACGAAGCCTTCCATAAGGCGATTCTTCATCTCTCCTTCTTCCATATCTCTTATTTGGGACAAGATTTTTGTCTCATCTTCTTCTGTCTATACCATAATATTTTTTTCTTTGTATTTCTATTGTTTTATATCTTCATCAGAAGATTCATTAGAAATTTCAGATTCAGAAGAGAAAACACATTTACAATTTTCAGAATCTAGACAATCACAAGCATTTGCATAAAAAATTATTTCTTCAACTTCTTCTTCTGAATTATATACAGAACTATAACTTTCAACAGATGAGTCAAGCAACTATTGTTGTTGAATCTGGGGGTGTTCTTTGATCACCATATTGGGGAAATGATCAATTTTATGATTTCTAGACCCACACCTCATGCAAAGATACTAAGCCTCTATTTTTGGAGTTTTTAATTTTTGACTTTGAGGTTGAGATTTTTTACCTCGATTTCTTTTTGATTCTTCACCTACTCGAAAGTTATTTGCAGTATGTCCATTTTTGCCACACAACTAACATGTCAATTTATTCCATTTTTCTTACTTGGCACTATGCAAGTGAATATCAGATGGTTTATAACAATGTGTCTTAGGGACATATTTGTAATATCCCTTCCTTTTATGCTATCGAAAAGATTGGCCTTTCTTCTTAAAGTCCTTTCTGGTTGATAAATTATTTTCTTTCTTCGCTCGTTTCTTGATTTTTCTCCTTTTTACTAATGGATCATCAAGAGATAACCCATGCTTACTGCACAATGATTTGCTGTCGAGGAATATGGACAACATTTCTAGAGACTTATTAACTTTAAAGCTTGTGCAAAGACCTACCATAGCTTTAGTAATAATTTAATATATTTGTCCCCATGTGTAAGAATCAAAAGGAATTTGAAAAAATTCTTGCAGTCTGAGATAGTCAACGAACTTGGAAGGAAGTGTTGCAAGATAAACTTGCTTCCATAACAAATTCTTTGAATCTTTGAATTCATAGATTCTCTGCATCCAATCTCGATGGAAGTCTTCATATTGGGATATTTTATTGCACTTGAGATTCATTAAAATGATCTCATGCTTATCAGCTATTTTTGCCTCAGAACCACACCAGTGCTCAACAATCATGGAGGTCAAGGCTCCAATCACGTTGTTCTGTATTGTCCCATCTGAATTATGAATTATATTTCCATGCTCATCTTTGAGAAGCTGTTCTTCCATCTGTTTAATTAAAGTAGGAGAGGATTATGTTTCCCACCATTTTGATAGTGTGCCTGTGAAACACTGAATAATTGTTTTGTAGGCTTCTACCTCAGCTTTTGCTCTTAGCCACATATGTTTATATTCGGTAAACATCATGTCTACCATTTGTCTTATCTGGCCGACACTGAGGTTATCTATTGTCCATTCCCTATGAGAATCAGGGAAGAAAGTGTGGGTTTCAGGCAATTTGCCTTTTCCTCTGATTTGAGGTGCTGAATACCTGCTGTATTGACTTTCCAAAGGCTCATATATAGGCATAACTTCTCACTCTTTTTCATCTTCCTTAAACATAATTGCTATAGAAATATGTTCACTTGGAGTTTCAACTTTTTCTGGTTCTTGGGTTGCGATATCTTTGGGGAATAAGAAAGGAAACCTCTCGACTGGTTTGACAGGATCGTAAATATGGACACTTGCTTTATGCAAAAAAGAAGAAGGAACTGGTTTATCTGTTTTGGATATAGATAATTGATTCATCTTTTGTACTAGTTCATTTATTTTTCCAAATGTAGAAACAATATGTTCCACCATTTTGTCTTCAACATTCTCTAGCTTTATTAGAGATTCTCTAACATATCCTCTAATTACTGAAGTAGAATTTTGAACATTATTCAAGGAATTGTTTACAAAATTTAAAGAAACTTGGACAATATCAAATTGTTCTTTGACCTCTTTGGATTTGGCCATGTTCATTTCAAGACCTTTCACATTTTTGTTTGTCCAATTCAGTTGTTCATAAGTTTTATGTATTCTGCCATCAATACCAAATGCATTGTCATCCTTTAATACTAATGGTATTGCTTTGCAGAATTTTGTCCCTCTCCAAGCACTATGCCTTTGTATGGAGGAAAATTTGTAAGTGTTTCAAATTTAAGGCCATCTAGTGCTATCCAAGAATGTTGAGATGAAGTGGATGCATTAGTCATTAAAATCATTTGTTGCTTTCTCTTTTCTAAAAAAACATAGAATGAGATCCATTTGTTAGTATAGTCCATGTGATTTTTCCATTCTTGAGACAATTTTATTTTCTCAAACATAGAATGACTGAAACCAAATTATTTTGCTTTAGGATTTGTAAAAAGATCCCAATTCAACATGGCTTTCATCCATTTGGCAGGGACTCTATTTTTCAGACATCCATCCATTAAAGTGAAGAATTTGTGCATCTCCATGACTGTTGGCTTTTTGTAGTCATCTGAAACAGAACCAAATCGGCAATCTGGTATAAGGCCATTAGCTTGCTCAAGATAACCAAGACCATATATCGGTTTGGCTGGTCTCATTACTGAAAACGTTTGGGTTAACCTTGGATCTTCATTTTCCAAAATAGGAATCTCATGCATCATCAAAACATGCTCTGACTCATGAGGAAATGGAATTTCTGAGCACTTAGGATTAGGACATGGATTGACATAAGTTGTAGGTGGGGCTTCACCAGTCCTAGGATGATTGTTCTCATGGATTACCAAATCTGCAAGCTGGCTTAAAATAACTAGATACTGACACTCTGGACATTTAACTTCTAGGGAAGAAAAATTTACCATCTGGGCTAATTCAAACAATGAAATATGTTTGCAAGTATTTACAAGAGAACTTGTGCAAGTAGTGTCAACATGTTCAGGATTTTTATATAATGGTGAACTCCTACACATTTGATCTATCCTTTTTCTATCTATAGTAGATCTACAAGGGAAAGATAAGATGACAGATGAGGACTCTTCTATGATATCTGCAGAAGTAATTTTCTTGAGTGACAGAGGCCTAGGGTTTGAAACCACCTAGTGTTTAGGGAATGTCAAATTTTCCCACCTAATTGTTTGGTGTTCTATTTTTTGATTTCTAGAGTCTGTTAACACCACAACACTAGCTTTAGAATCTTTATTGGGGGCATGCATAGTAGTAAGATATAGGGTATTTGTGTGCCTGAAGCAACCTCTGGTTTGGATTTCTATATTATGTCTTTTCTTATTCAAATCAAATCTAGTTGTCAGGATTTGGAGCTGGATAATGCTCTCAATAGTTTCATCAAAGATATAAACTGAAAAATTTGGATAGAAATGAAAATAAACTGGACCATTTGAAAGAGGCGCAACTATCCCTCCTATTAATGAATTTGTATATTTGTTGTGTGTAAGGTCTTGTACAGTGGCTAAAACAAAACTATTCAAACCCTAATGTGTTAATGCATGTAGTCCAATTCTGATACAACCCAAATGAAGGTACTGGGTTTTTAGATGCTTAGTCTCAGCCTGTAATTGTTTGGGGTTAAGTAAAGGAATAGATTGTACATAGTCAGAATTTTCCTTGATCTGACTGATAGATTCCTTTATACTTATCCTAGTAGCAGCAACTAAATGGAAGGCAGATAGATCTACATAGACTTCTGAAGCATTAATTGAAGGTAGCTGCCATCTAGCAGAGGGTTGGCTTTCTTCATATTCAAGTTCATCAGAATTTAAAACCTTACTAGATGCAATAGTGAACATATCCCGAAGGGGATTTTCTTGAATAGAGGAATCTTGCTCTTCGATATCATGGTATGAAACAAAGTTTCTAATTGGATCCATTTTATAAAGTGATGAAAATGAGTACTCACCCGATGAACAGGTGTTACTGGCTCTGATACCAATTTTCTTGCAGGGGCTTTCACAAATCTTGCTATAGTGCTGCTACAATGATGTACGCTCCACGGGCTATGCTGCTGTCACTGTAATCTTTTTGCAGGGGCTTTCACAAAGCTTGCTACAGTTCCATGCGCTTCACACGCTATGCAGTTGTCGCTCTTTGCTGATTTGGCCTTGTTGTGTCTCTTTTTTTGTCTTCATTGATCGACCTCTGGTGAACTTAGTATGAACCTACTCAGCTATTTCACGCTCTGCGACCTTACATACAGTTTCCTTGTCTTCCATCAGTCTGGCGTCCCTTCGAACCTTTGGCAAACCCCTAATGAACTTTGAGTGAAGATTATGAGACAACTACTACACAACAGCACAAATTAAAGCACACAGTACTCGGAAGCGAAAAAAGAAATAACACTCTTTTATTGAATTTTCAGATATCGCTTACACTTGATTTATAGTCTATTCATACCAAAGATAGACTGTGTTCGCATTTACCAGACTGTTGCTACTCAATACTGAGATAGCTTACTGGAGGCTACCTGGCGATTACACAGACTCTGTCTTTGAACATATACTCAAAACACACATATAGACAGACACACTAACGATCTAGCCAGTTTAGGTTCTCACCAGTGTTCTCACACTGATGCGCAGGCTTCTCAGATCACCTAAAGACTTCAATTCTTCTCGTGATGCAAGCAAATCAGACTGAATGTCTGCAGTTGCAGAGCAGGAAAAGCTCTCGACTCCCAACTTCAAAAGACACAATAGCTCTAACTCTCAATGCCCTGAGTGAGCCTGAATCTCTTTTTTTTATAGGAAAAAGTGGGGACAAACATCTGACCATCGGACCAACAAGTTGAGTATGAAATATTCTATCAATCACGGAGATGTGGTTCAATATCCACCAAAAGTCGAAGAAGTGCTCTAAGTCTCTTGACTAAAGAATCTTTTTCCTATTACATGATTACAATCAATCCTACAAAAAGCATATTATCTACAATTTGGATGCCTTTTAGCCAGTTAAGGCCGACGAGGAAACTGGCCATGAATAGTCCTCATGACTGGACAATATAATTACACAGTGGAGCTTTCTGGATAAACCCACAGAAACCTTTTTTTGAAGAAGGACTAGCACTGTACGATGATTCACCAAGAGCTGTGATTCCTGGGAACCTACTTCTGGGATAAATGAGGCCATCCCATGCCTTTGTATAGATCCGTTGAACTATCATAAGTTTATTCAGCACATATTGATGCTTTATTTTAGTCATGACTAGCCATTTGTCATGCCTAGCCATAAATTGTTGTGGTATATGGTGATCTGGATAATTCAGCAAATCACTTATTGTGGTACAAGGAATATGAAAATATTCAACGACATTTCTGTGGTTGCATTTGTCACATGACATCAGAAAATAACTTTCATAAAATATTGGATCTATTACAGTGCAATTTACTCCAAAATCTCGCCACCAGTCACCTAACCATCCTGAAAATTAATTTCTTTGCATGGTCCTAATGATCCAAATTGTAATTTTGTATAATGGATTTCTTTCTTTCCATCAACATTTAGGAGATCCCACCAACCAAAGATATTTGTAGGGGCTTTCACGAAGCTTGCTACAGTGGTGCTATAGTGCCGCGCGCTTCGCGCGCTCTGCTGCTGTCACTCTCTGCTGACATGGCCTTGTTGTGTCTCTTCAATTTTCTTCACTGATCGACCTATGGGGAACTTAATACTGACATCCCTGTTGATTTTATTTTAGGTAACATATTTTTGGCTGCTATTGAACCACATGGTTCATTTAGAACAAAAATGAATAAGGGTGGATATTTTATTACTCTTCCTACCTCCTCGAAAGGCCCAAGAAAAATTAAATTACCATATGTCTCAGCTCCACGAGTCTTAACAATGGTTCAGACTATGGAATAGCTAAAGAAAGTTGAATCAAAGCTAACAAATCTAAAAGGTCTGAAATCCACCATTCATATCTCACAATAGCTAAGCTTACCAACAATACAAAAGAAAATCTCATAATTAAAATCACAAATAGAGAAAGAATGTTGTGCAGAAGATCCAAATGCTTTTTGGCATAGAAAGAAATATTGTATTGAATTGACCTATAAAATAGAATATACAGGTAAGCCACGTAAAAGTAAGGCAATTCCGATGAACAAGGAATATCGTGAGCTCTGCGAAAAAGAAATCAAGAATCTGTTGAGTAAGAAATTGATCAGAGAATCAGAGAGCCCATGGAATTGTTATGGGTTCTATGTAAATAAAAGAGCATAACAAATTAGAGGCATGCCAAGGCTAGTCATCAATTATAAGCCTTTGAACTCAGTACTAGCAGATAATACATATCCGATTCACCACAAAGGAGATCTGATAAGCAGAATGGCAGGAGCAAAAATATTTTCCAAGTTCGATCTAAAATCGGGATTTTGGCAAGTTTCTATATCAGAGAAGGATAAATTCAAAATAGCTTTCACTGTCCCAACCAGACATTATGAATGGAATGTAATGTCTTTCAACCTAAAGCATACACCATCCAAGTTCCAGAAGGTGATGGACTCTATATTTAAACCCTTCTTCGATCTGCTGATTCTGTATATAGATGATATACTTATCTTTTCAAAAAAATTGCAAGATCATTTTAAACATATACAGACCTTTGTAAATACAATAAAAAGGAATGGTCTTGTATTAAGCAAAAAGAAAATGGAAGTCTTTCAGACTTCCATTAAATTTCTTGGCCATACTATATTCAATGGCCAAATATCCTTGCAAAAACATGCTCTGGAATTCTCTAACAAGTTTCCAGACATCATTACAGACAAGATGCAGCTACAAACATGTCTTGGTTGTTTAAATTATGTAAGTAATTTCTATCTAGACTGCGCCAAGGACAGAATCTTATTAAACCAGAGGTGCGCAAAAATCCTAAAAATTGGACTCCACTCCATACCAGAGCAGTTAAAAATATTAAAGCCAAGGTCAAAGACCTTCCCATACTGTATATATTTGATGATGCAGCTTATAAGATTGTAGAATTTGATGTCAGCAACATTGGATGGGGGGTATATTAAAATAGAAAAAAGATAATGAAGAACAGGTTATCCAGTTCGCTTCAGGAACATGGAAACCCATTGAGAAAAGATATAGAGGTGAAAGTAGCATGAAATAACATCGGAAAATTCGAGATCCATCTGGTCAGTAAACCATTTCTTCTGAGGATAGATGCGTCTGCCCTTAAGAAGGTGCTTAATAAAGATATGTAAAAGCCTGGAGAAGCCAAATTCACCAGATGGCAAGCCCTTTTTGAAAATTTTGATTTCGAAGTGGAGCACATCAAAGGAGAAGACAATTGTCTCCCTGGTTTTCTCAGCCAAGAAAACATACAAAACTAGTCACAAGAACAAGAACATGTTTTTTTTATTGTCACTGAATGGGACCTAGATAATCAACAAGAAGTTCTCAGAACTATCAGAGAAGACCAAAGTTGGGAAGAATACAAGGAGAACTAGAAGCCAACCTAGCAGCTAAGACAAACAAAAGTCTTAGATGCGGATCTACAACCACATACATATATTTTACACGTAGTGCTCGAAATAAGAGTATTTCCCAAAGGAAATCACTGGATCCATGATATGGCGTATGCTAGCAATATGACTGCAACTCATCAAGCAAAAGAGGCATTACAAAATAATTTCCATGACACCACAATGATCTGGTCTAAAGGAGGAAGACAAAGAAATATTTATCACATATATTTAGTCATCAACAAAACCAGAAACACAGATTGGACAATCACCAGAAATTCTCCTATCTTATGGCCATAAAACAATCCTAATCTTATTTTTCCTGACACTATTTTTAATTTTGCAGGTTACAAAAAATTATGGTGGTATCTCTTAAATGTTTATGGAAAGAAAGAAATCCATTATACAAAATTAAAATTTGGATCAATTAGGACCATGCAAAGAAATCAATTTTCAGGATGGTTCGGTGATTGGTGGCGAGATTTTGGAGTAAATTATACTGCTATAGATCCAATCTTTTATGAAAGTTATTTTCAGATGTCATGTGACAAATGCTACCACAGAAATGCCATTGAATGTTTTCATATTCCTTGTACCATAGTAAGTGATCTGCTGAATTATCCAGATCACCATATACTACAACAATTTATGGCTAGGCATGACGAATGGCTAGTCATGAATAAAATTAAGCATCAATATGTGCTGAATAAACCTATGATAGTTTGGTGGATCTATACAAAGGCATGGGATCATGGAAAATTTTAGGGGCTAATATTCCCCCAATGGGCTAATTTTCCATGATTTTTCCACAAACAAATTCGCCAATTTCCAATTTTTATAAAACATGATTCGCCCAAATTTTAGAATATAAAATTAGTTTACCTTAAAAATCGCCAACATTATATAGATACTATATATAAAATCATTATAAATTTGAATAATTTTACAAATATATCAATAAACACTTTATAGTTTGCATACTAGGGATTAGTGAGATTCGCCAATGTTTTTAAACTTCATGAAAACTTTCCATCCTTAAAGTTTTCCTTGCATGGGATGGCCTCATTTATCCTAGAAGTAGGTTCCCAAGAATCACAGCCCTTGGTGAATCATCCTACAGTGCTAGTCCTTCTTCATAAAAAGGTTTCCATGGGTTTATCGAGAAAGCTCCACTGTGTAATTATATTGTCTAGTCATGAGGACTATTAATGGCCAGTTTCCTCATGGGCCTTAACTAGTTAAACAACATCCACATTATAGATAATATGCTTTTTGTAGGATTGATTGTAATCATGTAATAGGAAAAAGTTTCTTTAGTCACGAGACTCGGTGCATCTCTTCGACTTTTGGTGGATATTGAACAACATCTCCATGATTGATAGAATATTTCGTACTCAACTTGTTGGTCCAATGGTCAGATGTTTGTCCCCTCTTATTCCTATAAAATGAAGAGAGTCAGGCTCATTTGGGGCATCGAGAGTTAGTGTTATTATGTCATTTGAAGTTGGGAGTTGAGAGCTTCTCCTGCTTTGCAACTGTAGAAATTCAGTTTGATCTACTTGCATGACGAAAAGAACTCAAGTCTTTAGGTGATCTGAGAAGCCTGCACATCAGGGTGAGAACCTAAAGTGGCTAGATCGTTAGTGTGTCTGTCTATAAGTGTGTTTTCAGTATATGTTCAAAGACAAAGTCTGTGTAATCACCAGGTAGCCTCCAGTAAGCTATCTCAGTATTGAGTAGCAACAGTTTGGTAAATGCGAACACAGTCCATCTCTAGTATGAGTAGATTGTAAATCAAGTGTAATCGATTTATGAAAATTCAATAAAAGAGTGTTATTGCATTTTCGGCTTCCAAGTACTGTGTGCTTTAATTTGTGTTGTTGTGTAGTAGTTGTCTCATAATCTTCACTCGAAGTTCATTAGGGATTCACCAAAGGTTTTAAGGGACCCCAGACCATTGGAAGGTGAGGAAGCTGTATGTAAGGTCGCATAGCATGAAAGATCCGAGTAGGTTTGCACTAAGTTCACTAGAGGTCGATTAGTGAAGACAAACGAAGAGACACAACAAGGCCAAGTCAGCAAAGAGCGACAACAGCGTAGCGCACGGAGCGCGCGGCATTGTAGCAGCACTATATCAAGCTTTGTGAAAGCCCCTGTAAATAAAATTGGTATCAGAGCCATAGCCAGATTCAGAAGTCTATGCAGATTTGTCTGCCTTCCATTTAGTTGCCGCTACTAGGATAAGTATAAAGGAATCTATCAGTCAGATCCAGGAAAACTTTGACTGTGTACAATCTATTCCTTTACTTAACCCCAAACAATTACAAGCTGAGGCTAAGAATCTAAAAGCCCAGTACCTTCATTTGGGTTGTATCAGAATTAGAATACATGCATTAACACATCAGGGTTTGAATACTTTTGTGTTAGCCACTGTCTGAGACCTTACACACAACAAATGATTTTAATGATTGATGCATCCACTTCATCTGAACATTCTTGGATAGCACTAGATGGCCTTAAAGTTGAAACACCTACAACTTTTCATTCATACAAATGCATAGTGCTTGGAGAAGGACAAAATTCTGCCAAAGCAACACCATTAGTATTAAAGGATAACAATGCATTCGGTACTGATGGCAGAATACATAGAACTTCTGAACAACTGAATTAGACAAACACAGTTGTGAAAGGTCTTGAAATGAACATGGCCAAATCCAAAGAGGTCAAAGAACAATTTCATATTGTCCAAGTTTCTTTAAATTCTGTAAATAATTCCTTGAATAATGTTCAAAATTCTACTTGAGTAATTAGAGGATATGTTAGAGAATCTCCAATAAAGCTAGAGAATGTTGAAGACAAAATGGTGGAACATATTGGTTCTACATCTGGACAAATAAATGAACTAGTATAGAAGATGAATCAATTATGTATATCCAAAACAGAAAAACCAGATCCTTCTTGTTTTTTGCATAAAGCAAGTGTCTGTATTCAGGATCCTGTCAAACTAGTCGATAGGTTTCCTTTTTTATTCCCCAAAGAAATTGCATCCCAAGAACCAGAAAAAGTTGAAACTCCAAGTGAACATATTTCTATAGCAAGTCTATTTAAGGAAGATGAAAAAGAGCGAGAAGTTATGCCTATATATGAGCCTTTGAAAAGTCAGTACAACAGGTATTCAACACCTGATATCAGAGGAAAAGGTAAACTACCTGAAACCCACACTTTCTTCCCTGATTATCATAATGAATGGACTATAGATAACCTTAGTGTCGGCTAGATAAGACAAATGGTAGACATGATGTTTACCGAATATAAACTTATGTGTCTAAGAGGAAAAACTGAGGTAGAAGCCTGCAAAACAATTATCCAGTGTTTCATAGGCACACTATCAAAATGGTGGGAAACATAATCTTCTCCTACTTTAATTAAACAGATGGAAGAATAGCTTCTCAAAGATGAGCAAGGAAATATAATTCATAATTCAGATGGAACAGTACAGAACAACATGATTGGAGCCTTGAACTCCATGATTGTTGAGCACTGGTGTGGTTCTGAGGTAGAAATAGCCGATAAGCATGATATTATTTTAATGAATCTCAAGTGCAATAAAATATCCCAATATGAAGACTTCCATCGAGATTGGATGTAGACAATCTATGAAGTCAAAGACTCAAAGAATTTGTTATGGAAGAAAGTTTATCTTGCAACACTTCCTTCCAAATTTGTTGACTATCTCAGACTGCAAGAATTTTTTCAAATGCCTTTTGAGTCTTACACATGGGGACAAATATATTCAATTATTACTAAAGCTTTGGTTGGTCTTTGCACAAGCTCGAAAGTTAATAAGTCTCTAGAAAATTTGTCCAGATTCCTTGACAACAAATCATTGTGCAACAAGTATGGGTTATCTCTTGATGATCCATTAGTTAAAAGGAGAAAAATCAAGAAACGAGCCAAGAAAGAAAAGAATTTATCAACCAGAAAGGACTTTAAGAAGAGAGGCCAATCTTTTCGACAACATAAAAGGAAGGGATATTACAAATATGTCCCTAAGACACATTATTATAAACCATCTGATATTCACCTGCATGCCAAGCAAGAAAAATGGAATAAATTGACATGTTGGTTGTGTGGCAAAATTGGGCATACTACAAATAATTGTCCAGTAGGTGAAGAATCAAAAAGAAATTGAGGCAAGAAATCTCAGCCTCAAAATCAAAAATTAAAAACTCAAAAAATAGAGGCTCAGTATCTTTGCATGAGGTGTGGGTCTAGAAATCATAAAACTGATCATTGGCCCAATATGGTGATCAAAGAACACCCCCAGATTCAGCAACAACAGTTGCTTGACTCATCTGTTTAAAGTTCTAGTTTTGTATATACTTCAGAAGAAGAAGTTGAAGAATTAAATTTTTATTCAAATGCTTGTGATTTTTCAGATTCTAAAAATTGTAAATGTATTTTCTCTTCTAAATCTGAAATTTCTAATGAATCTTCTGATGAAGATATACAACCACAGAGATACAAGGAACAAATTCTTATGGAATAGACAGAAGAAGATGAGATAAAAATCTTGTCCCAAATAAGAGCTATGGAAGAAGGAGAAATAAAGAATCACCTTATTGAAGCCTTCATGGACCAAATGAAATCTTCGAGCAGAAGTTCTTCAAAGAATCCACTCTTCATTGATGTTTCTTATGAAAGGAATGCAAAATCTTTCCAAAGACATCAACAACAGGATAAGGTTCGCACGCTAACCTTGGGGGAGGTAAGTCATCAAATTCACAATCTCAAATCTGAAATTTCTATTCTTAAATCTCAGATTGTGAGATTACAAAAAGGCAAATCCATTGATGAAATAGATCCTATAGAAGAATTTGATACAGAAGAATTTTACAAGCCAAATGTACAGATTTATGAAGGAAGAAAAGAAATTGCTTCAGGTTTTTAGGAAATGAGGACACTCGCCATCGGATATTGGCAACATCATGTACAAATAAATATTTGCATACAAGGATAGATGCTCAAATTGACTGCTCTTATTGATTCTGGAGTAGACGTAGATATTTTAAATACAAAAGTGATCCCTACTAAATATTGGATGATAGCAGAAAGAAAAGTTATTGGCTTTGGGAAGTAAAACACTGAAGTATGAAATTCCCAAGGCATCTATCTGCTTTGATAATCATTGCATAAAATTAAAATTTGCGGTTGTTGACATCCCTGTTGATGGTATTATAAGTAACATATTTTGGCTGATGTTGAACCACTTGGTTCATTTAGAACAAAAAAGAATAAGGGTGGATATTTTAGTACTCTTCCTACCTCCTTGAATGGCCCAAGAAAAATTAAATTACCATATGTCTCAACTCCACGAGTCTCGATAATGGTTCAGACGATGGAAGAGCTAAAGAAAGCTGAATCAAAGCTACCAGATCTAAAAGATCTGAAATCCACCATTCATATCTCACAACAGCTAAGCTTACCAACAATACAAAATAAAATCTTAGAATTAAAGGCACAAATAGAGAAAGAATGTTGTGCAAAGGATCCAATTTCTTTTTGGCACAGAAAGCAATATTGTGTTGAATTGCTCTATAAAATAGAATATATAGGTAAGCCATGTAAAGGTAAGGCAATTCTGATGAACAAGGAATATCGTGAGCTCTGCAAAAAAGAAATCAAGAATCTGTTGAGTAAGAAATTGATCAGAGAATCAGAGAGCCCATGGAATTGTTATGGGTTCTATGTAAATAAAAGAGTAGAACAAATCAGAGGCATCCCAAGGCTAGTCATCAATTATAAGCCTTTGAACTCAGTACTAGCAAATAATACATATCTGATTCCCCACAAAGGAGATCTGATAAGCAGAATAGCAGGAGAAAAAATATTTTCCAAGTTCGATCTGAAATTAGGATTTTGGCAAGTTGCTATATCACAGAAGGATAAATTCAAAATAGCTTTCAGTGTCCCAGTTGGACATTATGAATGGAATGTAATGCGTTTCGACCTAAAGCATGCACCATCCAAGTTCCAGAAGGTGATGGAATCTATATTTAAACCCTTCTTCGATTGGCTGATTGTGTATATAGATGATATACTTATTTTTTCAAAAAATTTGCAAGATCATTTTAAAGATATACAGACCTTTGTAAATACAATAAAAAGAAATGGTCTTGTATTAAGCAAAAAAGAAAATCGAAGTCTTTCAGACTTCCATTAAATTTCTTGGCCATACTATATTCAATGGACAAATCTCCTTGCAAAAACATGCTCTGGAATTCTCTAACAAATTTCCAGACATCATTACAGACACAACACAACAACAAAGATTTCTTGGTTGTTTAAATTATGTAAATAATTTCCATCAAGACTGTGCCAAGGACAAAAGCTTATTAAACTAGAGGCTGCACAAAAATCCTAAACCTTGGACTCCACTCCATACCAGAGCAGTTCACAAGATTAAAGTCAAGGTCAGAGACCTTCCCATACTATATATATCTGATGATTCAGCTTATAAGATTGTAGAATCTGATGCCAGCAACATCGGATGGGGGGGTATATTAAAACAAAATAAAGATAATGAAGAACAGGTTATCCAGTTCGCTTCAGGAACATGGAACCCCACTGAGAAAGGATATTCTACTATAGAAAAAGAGGTGAAAGTAGCACTGAATAGCATCGATAAATTCAAGATCCATCTGGTCAATAAACCATGATGTGTCTACCCTTAAGAAGGTGCTTAATAAAGATATCAAGAAGCCTGGAAAAGACAAATTCGCCAGATGGCAAGACCTTTTTGCAAATTTTGATTTCGAAGTGGAGCACATCAAAGGAGAAGACAATTGTCTACCTGATTTTCTTAGCCGAGAATACATACAAAACCAGTCACAAGAACAAGAACATGTTTTTGTTATTGTTACTGAATGGGACCCAGATAATCAACCAGAAGTTCTCAGAACTATCAGAGAAGACCAAAGCTGGGAAGAATACAAGGAGAACTGGAAGCCAACCTAGCAGCTAAGACAAACAAAAGTCTTAGATGCGGATGTACAACCACATATAGATATTTTAGACCTAGTGCCTGAAAGAAGAGTATTTCCCAAAGGAAATCGTTGGATCCATGATATGGCGTATACTAGCAGTATGGCTGCAGCTCATCAAGCAGAAGAGGCATTACAAAATAATTTCCATGAAATTGTAATGATTTGGTATGAAGGAGGAAGACAAAGAAATATTTATCACAGATATTTAGTCATCAACAAAACCAGAAACACAGATTGGACAATCACCGGAAATTCTCCTATCTTATGGCCACAAAATAATCCTAATCTTATCTTTCCTAACATTGTTTTTAATTTTGCAGGTTACAAAAAATTATGGTGGGATCTCCTAAATGTTGATGGAAAGAAAGAAATCTATTATACAAAATTAAAATTTGGATCAATTAGGACCATGCAAAGAAATCAATTTTCAGGATGGTTAGGTGATTGGTGGTGAGATTTTGGAGTAAATTGCATTGCTATAGATCCAATCTTTTATGAAAGTTATTTTTAGATGTCATGTGACAAATGATACCACAAAAATGCCATTGAATGTTTTCATATTCATTGTACCACAGTAAGTGATCTGTTGAATTATCCAGATCACCATATATGACAACAATTTATGGCTTGGCATGATGAATGGCTAGTCATGACTAAAATAAAGCATCAATATGTGCTGAATAAACCTATGATAGTTCAGCAGATCTATACAAAGGCATGGGACGACCTCATTTATCCTAGAAGTAGGTTCCCTGGAATCACAGCTCTTGGTGAATCATCCTACAGTGATAGTCCTTCTTCATAAAAAGGTTTCGATGTGTTTATCTAGAAAGCTCCACTGTGTAATTATATTGTCTAGTCATGAGGACTATTCATGGCCAGTTTCCTCGTGGGCCTTAACTGGTTAAAATACATCCACATTGTAGATAATATGCTTTTTGTAGGATTGATTGTAATCATGTAATAGGAAAAAGATTCTTTAGTAATGAGACTTGAAACACTTCTTCGACTTTTGGTTGATATTGAACCACATCTCCGTGATTGATAGAATCTTTCATACTCAACTTGGTGGTCTGATGGTTGGATGTTTGTCCCCTCTTCTTCCTATAAAACAAAGAGAGTCAGGCTCATTCGGGGCATAGAGAGTTAGAGTTATTGTGTCTTTTGAAGTTGGGAGTCGAGAGCTTCTCCTGCTCTGCAACTGCTGACATTTAGTCTGATCTGCTTGCATCACGAGAAGAACTCAAGTCTTTAGGTGATCTGAGAAGCCTGCGCATCAGTGTGAGAGCACTGGTGAGAACCTAAAGTGGCCAGACCGTTAGTGTGTTTGTCTATATGTGTGTTTTGAGTATATGTTCAAAGATAGAGTCGGTGTAATCACCAGGTAGCCTCCAGTAAGCTATCTCAGTATTGAGTAGCAACAGTCTAGTAAATGTGAACACAATCCATCTCTAGTATGAACAGACTGTAAATCAAGTGTAATAAATATTTGAAAATTCAATAAAAGAGTGTTATTTCATTTTCCACTTCCAAGTACCGTGTGCTTTAATTTGTGCTGTTGTGTAGTAGTTGCCTCATAATCTTCACTCGAAGTTCATTAGGGGTTCGCCAAACGTTCGAAGGGATGCCAGACCATTGGAAGGCAAGGAAGATGTATGTAATGTCACAGAGCGTGAAAGATCCGAGTAGGTTCAAACTAAGTTCACCAGAGGTCAGTCAGTGAAGACAAACGAAGAGACATAGCAAGGCCAAGTTAGCAAAGAGTGACAACAGCATAGCGTGCGGAGCACGCAGCACTATAGCAAGCTTTGTGAAAGCCCCTGCAAAAATATTGGTATAAGAGCTAGAGCCAGATTCAGAAGTCTATGCAGATCTGTCTGCCTTCCATTTAGTTGCCGCTACTAGGATAAGTATAAAGGAATCTATCAGTCAGATCCAAGAAAATTCTAACTATGTACAATCTATTCCTTTACTTAACCCCAAATAATTACAGGCTGAGGCTAAGCATCTAAAAACCTAGTACCTTCATTTGGGTTGTATCAGAATTGGAATACATGCATTAACACATTAGGGTTTGAATATTTTTTTGTTAGCCACTGTCCGAGACCTTACACACAACAAATGATTTTAATGACTGATGCATCCACTTCATCTCAACATTCTTGGATAGCACTAGATGGCCTTAAAGTTGAAACAACTACAACTTTTCCTCCATACAAAGGCATAGTGCTTGGAGAAGGACAAAATTCTACCAAAGAAATACCATTAGTATTAATTGATGACAGTGCATTTGGTATTGATGGCAGAATACATAAAACTTCTGAATAGCTGAATTGGACAAACACAACTCTGAAAGTTCTTGAAATGAACATGGCCAAATCCAAAGTAGTAAATAATTCCTTGAATAATGTTCAAAATTCTACTCAATAATTAGAGGATATGTTAGAGAATCTCCAATAAAGCTAGAGAATGTTGAAGACAAAATGGTGGAACATATTGGTTCTACATTTGGACAAATAAATGAATTGGTACAGAAGATGAATCAATTATCTATATCCAAAACAGAAAAACTAGTTGCTTCTTCTTTTTTGCATAAAGCAAGTGTCCGTATTTAGGATCCCGTCAAACTAGTCGACAAGTTTCTTTTTTATTCCCTAAAGAAATTGCATCCCAAGAACCAGAAAAAGTTGAAACTCCAAGTGAACATATTTCTATAGCAAGTCTATTTAAGGAAGATGAAAAAGAGTGAGAAGTTATGCCTATATATGAACCTTTAGAAAGTCAGTACAACAGGTATTCAACACCTAATATCAGAGGAAAAGGCAAACTGCCTGAAACCCACACTTTCTTCCCTGATTCTCATAGGGAATGAATATAGATAACCTCAGTGTTGACCAGATAAGACAAATGGTAGACATGATGTTTACCGAATATAAACTTATGTGTCTAAGAGGAAAATGGCGGGAAACAGAATCCTCCCCTGCTTTAATTAAACAGATGGAAGAATAACTTCTCAAAGATGAGCAAGGAAATATAATTCATAATTCAGATGGGACAGTACAGAACAACATGTTTGGAGCCTTGACCTCCATGATTGTTGAGTACTAGTGTGGTCTCGAGGCAAAAATAGCCGATAAGCATGAGATTATTTTAATGAATCTCAAGTGCAATAAAATATCCCAATATGAAGGCTTCCATCGAGATTGGATGTAGAGAATCTATGAAGTCAAAGACTCAGAATTTGTTATGGAAGCAAGTTTATCTTGCAACACTTCTTTCCAAGTTCGTTGACTATCTCAGACTGCAAGAATTTTTTCAAATGCCTTTTGAGTCTTACACATGGAGACAAATATATTCAACTATTACTAAAGCTCTGGTTGGCCTTTACACAAGCTCGAAAGTTAATAAGTCTCTAGAAAAGCTGTCCAAATTCCCCAAGAGCAAATCATTGTGCAGCAAGTATGAGTTACCTCTTGATGATCCATTAGTAAAAAGAGAAAAATCAAAAAACAAGCCAAGAAAGAAAAGAATTTATCAACAGAAAAGACTTTAAGAAAAAAAACTTATTATTAAAATTTTCATAAACCAAAATCAATACAGCGATGAATTACAAAATATTAATTTAAAATAAAACAAATTTTATGAATAAGCTGATTAACCATCATAATATAATAAATTGGATTTACATAATATAATAGATTGGATTTACAATAATAATGTAAGGTGAGTTTAAATATCTCAAAGACCGAAATGTTTATAAAGAAAAGTAAATCAAAATTTCATAATTCAATAGTACTATAATTATGAGTGATCCAAGAAAAAGGACCAAAGAAAAGGGACCATAGATGGAACAAATATATTTTTTTTCCAAATGATATCAATAATATTTATCAGTAGGAATTATAACGTAAACCAAATAAAATGATATTAATATACATTTATAAATTATAAAAATATATTTAGGGTTGACGTGTCATATAAAAAACATTTGCAATTTAAAAGGTCCCATATTTTAGAATAAATTTGTCAAACACTAATGAAAAGTAATGATATGTTTATATGGTTAATTTTTTTTTGAAAGGAATACAATTCATAGTAATAATGATAAGATATTTATGTAGGACAAATTTACATCGGATATTTCTTATATCAATTATAAGGAAGTGATCTGCCATTATGACTAATATAAAGTTACAATAAAATTACATCAATATTGAGAACAATAATCAAAAAATAATCATTAAATTCTAATGTATAAACATTTTTGTCATTGCCAAAATTAAAATAACATATAAAACCAAAAAAATGCAACTAGACGTAGAATGCATGAAACAAAATTACATTGAAAATAACTTTTGTTTTTAAAGTCGTGCTCAACAATTAAGATTACAAAAACCCCTCATTATTCCCACTTCTTTCTCTGAAATGAATAAAAAGAAAATAAATTCAAAACCAATGCAAACTACTAAATTTAATATTTTCCTACTTTTATGTTAATGTTTGTTATTTTTAGAATTGGATTATTTTTTAGATTTGATGAGGAGAAAAGCCCCATTTTTATATTTAGAGATGAATTGAACAACCAAAAATTAATTGTAATGTAATAAACAATATATTATTAATATATTTTAGATTTAAGAAATTATTATTCGTGGATGAGACAAAATAAATCTTTTTTTTAAATGACTTCGTAAAATCCCAAGGAGACAGTAAACAAGATTTAATATAATGAGAGAAAAATATGTATTAAATCACTTAGTTGGAGAAAAACACTAAGTACGGGTGGAATAAAGTGCCATAGGGGAGAAAGGTAGGATTTAAAGGAAAAGAAAAATAGCTCAAGAAAAGAAAAAAAATAAAAATTCCTAGGAAGTCAAGTTGGTAGACCCAAAAATGCAGGATGCTACCAAGAAAATACGTTGGGAAGGAAATTATAAAATATACCATTCAGGAATCAACGAGGGGGTTGATTCCATTAGCAAGCTTATGTCAGCTCGGGGAACTGGTGGATTTAGTTCATGGCTGAGAGGAAAGTGTGTTTCCCAAGTGTATTTCCAGTAGCCTGTATGGTTAGAAATTCTGGTTTTCTGTTTTATATTTAGATTTTAACTAATTAACTGATTATATGAAATAGGCGAAGAATTGTATGAAAATTAGTGTAAGAGTACATTATGGTTATTTAATTGAATGAAGTGAAATGATATGATCTTCGTAAAGTTACTATGTGTTTCTTTGATGGAGTATGTGATTAGGTGTGCATATTGATCGATAATTGAGTTTGTTTATAAAAAATCATGATAAATATGGTAATCAATATTTGATGTTAAAAGTAAAATATAGATGTACCTCCTAGTAAGTAGACATTTATGAGAAAAATATGATATCATTCTTAAGGAAAATAACCATGATTAGAATGCCCATAATTGATAGAAGAAACAAATTCGTAACTATGAAATGATTCTCAAACAATAAACTTTGCACAATCCTGTAGATGATATATATATCTATATATAAATGAAAAAAATACAAAAATCGAAACCTCTAAGCGCAAATTCAAAAGTCATCGTAGTGATGTTGCGAGACTTACAATTCCATAAGTATGGTTATGTAGGAGTGGTCAAACACTAGGTTCAACTATTCTAAGTGCGAAATACCCATTATAACTTTGGCAATATGCAAAGAAGAAAAAATTCTTTTGGCATAATAAGTACGCAATAAGTTCTATTAAGAATAGGATTTAAGATTTCCTCATATTAAGAATAACGTAGTGAGAGAGACAAATTGTATATCTCTTTAATCGAATTAAATAGGAAGACAGAGGAGCGTCTAAATGCCAGTTAACCGTGGAGACGTGACAAAGTAAGCAAACACATTTTAAATAGATGCGGTTAAAAGCAGTAGTTTATAATGCGATTTTTTGAAAGCTTTTCCGGCAGATTTTTCCGGTCAAAATCCGGCAGCAATTCATTGGAATCCCAAGTTTGATAGCTAGTTTCTGCACAATCAATGGCTCCCGGGGGTTTTTCAGGGCGCTGAATCCAAATATGCAGTTAAAAAACCATTTTAACTGCTAAAATTCAAGATTTAACTTCATTTCTTTCGCCGGATTCCATCACCGGAATCTCCAAAAAGTCGCATTATAGACAACTCCCGGTTAAAATTCGAAATATGAACACATGGTTGTATAAGAATTGGGAATATGTGTGTGTAACATCAAACTTTTCAAAAAAGTGATAATATCACTTATGAAACCAGGGTAGCATAATAAAAAGGTGCTACCATATCAAATTAAATGTAAATTGATAAGTCATCTCGTAATGCTTGGAAAGGCACTCATAAAAAAGTTATCTATATGTGAAATTGAGTTGAGTTCATGTTAAACACGAGTCATATCCTATGAAAATTTAGTTGGTTTCATAAAATTCCTTTCTATATTGTTGTAGGCCATAAGAAAACCAAATATTCCTATATTGAAGTATTATGTGAAAATTGGAAAAATTGAAACACTATGATTTAAATGAGGAATGTGAATTAATTTTATCTTTCATAAAATCGACTATCGAGATATGAGGAATGCATGCAATTAAATCATTAGGAATCTTCATCATTAATATACCATCAAAAAAGAAATTGAAAATGAAATAAAACTTGCAGATAACCCTTTCTATAAGTAAAAAAACATACGACCTTTGACATATTAACAAAAGTGAACACTATAAAAAAATGTTAAAACTACTTTTCTATATAGCGAGTTATTTGCTTAATTACATAGTTAATACATGAAATTTAAATACACAACAACATCAATTTAGATAAGGTGAAAACTAATAGGATGATTCTCCCTATTTCGGTATTCATATGTTGTCTCAAAAGAAATACAAACAATGTTTCTACTTGATTTACTAGGAGAAGAAGTGGGTGTTCCATCCACCCTGCGCTAGAATCGAAATAGTCAGGAAGTCTCAATATTATATGGAATCGACCTGTAGTCAACAATGGGAAGAAGTCAGAAGATGGAGGATGCCTTGTACTATAAACCCAGTTGGTTCCATGAGCATAATACCTGTCACCATATATCCGAACAAGGAAGTGAGTTCCATAATGCTGGTTGTAGGAATAGACAGGGCATGATGAAAGAAAAATAATTTATACAAAATGAATAATAAAATTCCTATAAAACCCTGCAAAGCCTATTTGTAGCTTGAGATACCTATGGTGCCATGCTTCTTGGAGAAAAAATGAACCCTCATGACTCCATTGAATACTGGTAGAGGGAATACCTCAATAATGACAAAAATATTAATCTAAATACAATTTACCAAGGATTCAAAACCCTATGAATTACAAGAACTGTGGGCTAGTATGTCCATGGCCTTACGACCCTATGGAAAATGAAATGAAAAAGAAAAAGAAATAACAAAATCTGGACTAATCACCTTCCAATCTTCGCACAAACATAAAACAAACTCCACAAGAAGAAGCACCACAAAAGTTCAAACTTCCATAACCTACATCATAATATAAAATTATATGTTAAAGAAGCATCAAAAATTAAGAAACATATCCAGCAAGAAGGAAAGAAAAGAATCCAAATCGCTAAAATCAGAAACTTCGTAACAAAGGAAAATTTTACCTTTGAAAACCCTTTTAGTTGAAAAAATATTTCAGTTAGAGAACCTGGAGACTTGCAAAAGCATCACTGGTGGAAGGCCTATATGAACCTAATATAGTGAAACATTTTGGTGAGATTAGGTAACACAATAGGAAATACTAAAGTGGTTATGTTAAGAAATAAAGTCATAGAGACCCTTTGAAATTCCTTACTGGGTAGATTGCCAAGGGGAGACAAAGGAAAAATATACTTGTTGTGAGAGCCCAAGAGGAGAATACAACTGGCTAGCTCCTAGAAATTTTCCAGAGTGGTGCCTTCCCAAGTGTGATACACCTCCACAACGACGAAACCCTAAATGTGGTAGAATGAGTCCAAAGTATTAGTCTAGTGTTTTCCAGATAATTCTCTACCATTGTGTTCTAGAAAACCGTCTCTATCATCCGCCTCACCATCATACCAACAGTCATGTGAATATCACGTGATCCATGAAGACTTGGCAGAGTCAGTGTGTGTTGAAAAAATGCAACAGGAAAATTCTAATTTAATTTTGTTCTTGAATCAAATTAGGAATTAAATTGTAATTCTAATGCTCATAGCAACTTGTAATAGTTAACCAAGTTAATTTGGCTTAGTTGACTCAGTTAATTTGAGTTTGGAGTCTATCTAGCGTCATGAAGAGTGGTTCCTAAATTTGAGGTACCCAGGTTGAGTTCTTTTGAGTTACAATTATTTAATTTAGTTTAACTGAGTTCAATTTCGTTAAACTAGTTCCAACTGATGGTGGATTTAGTGGGATATCCATTAGTGGGGTGTAACATGTAGTAGTGGAGTGTAACCAACACTTCTCAACCAATAAACTGAAGATTCACTCATAACTAACTCATGCATGTCACATAAGAGAAAGACCCAGTTGAGATTAGAGTCCAGGGACAATGTACTCTCAGTTGTAAAATCATCTAACTTAAACTGATACTGCATGCAATTAGAGGAACTCCTATGATGGATTGCACAATTATGGATGAGAAATTTTCCAATTATATATGGGATAATTCCCTAGGAAACTCTGCAAGGAAATAAGAGCTTTCCAGGTAGTAGATTTGGCTAAGTATTGGCTGAAGCTTGTTTATGAAGCAGTGAGATAGTTTGATATTGTGGAGAGGTTGCTCAAGCTTGAGAAAAGTATTGTAATCCTCTCATATTTTCTGATTAATTCGATAGATAGCAGGGGTTTTTAGTTGTCGCTTTCCCCACAAAATTATTGTGTTATCTGTGATTTAATTCTTTCTCTTTTATGATTCACGATTTCAATGATCATTTATTATTTCTACTGTTGAGTAGAGTAGATTCAAGTCAATTGTTTTAGCATATTACAATCTACAGTTTGAATCTACAAGAAATTTCTACATGGTATCAGAGCTAAAATAATTGTAGAGGAGGAGAATACGAGTTTTTCTTTTGCAGGAAAAATAAAATTTGCAATATCATACTTTAGAGAGAGTAAGATGTTGTTCTATAGATTGAGACTCGAATATGCCTTTGAGGGTAGTTCAAACTATATTTCTTGGAATGACAAGATGGAGGGAGTGTTGGAAGAGAAATAGATTAAGGAATTCATAGACAATGATATTCCTATTCCAAATGATGATGAGGATCTGGTAGAGTGGATAAAGTGTGTGGCGAAGGAAAGAAGGATTTTCCTAGAAGGAGTTTGAGATCATATTGTCTCGAACCTCCATGGTAAGGAAAATCCATTTTCAATTTGGAAGTCCTTGACAGATTTGTTTCAAAACAATAGTGACCACATGAAGTTAGCACTGGAGGAAAAACTCAGAAATATCAAGATGGAGAAGGATGAAACAATATTGAAGTACTTAACAAAGTTCACCCAATGTCAGCATGAGTTTGGAAGTCTCGATGTTACTGTTGTGGAAGACAAACTAGTGAGCCTATCATGTCTAGGACTTCCGAAGAGCTAACATAACTACCAATACTCAATTGGTGGGAGGCAGAAACTACTAGAGTGGGATCCATTGTGGTTAGACATGGTACAAGAAGAGATTTGGTGGAACACTAGCGATGGATCCTCATCAAAGAATAATGATAAGGATAACTGTGCCTTAGATATGAAAGTGAAGAAAGGGAAGGTGAAGTCATCCCATTCTAAATTAGATTCCTATGAGGGTGGCAAGAAGAAGGACATGTCGAAGATTAAAAATTTTCAGTGTCATGAGCGAGGACACTATGCCACAAAGTGTTCGCACATGAAGGTTGGTAAGAAGCCCTTAGGAGGAGTCACAGGTGAACCTCTTCCTACACAATTTGAACTGGATTTCATCTTGATCGCTTGCATAGTGACATCAATGATGGGTAGTGTATTGTACTTGGATAGTGGAGCCTCATTCCATATGATTGAAAAAATAGAGTTCTAAAGTGACTTGGAGGAGAAGGACCTCTAGATGAACATCGAGATAGGGTATTATGGGAGGTATAACATGACTGACATTGGTATTGTTACCTTTTAGAGGGAGTCTAGTTCTCCTCCTAGATTAAAACATTTCATGTATATTTCAGGTTTGAAGACTAATTTGGTTTCAGTTTCCATGTTGGAGGAGAGTGGTTATGATATGATATTTAGCACGGGAAAAGGATTTCCTTTGTCACATAGGCTCAGGACAGTTGAAGTGGATCATGGTTCAAGTGAAGAACCTCTAAAAAATTATGTAAAAGATTGTTTTTCTTTGAGCACTAAAGTAGAGAAGGTGCAAATTTCAGACATCAGTAAATTTTCACATAGAAGGTTGGGTCACTTGTACCACAAAGATTTGAAGATCATGCAACAAATTTCTACAGGACTACCCAAGGGTACATTAGAGCAGAGAGACACATGTAAAGGGTATACATTAGGGAAGTAAACAAAAGCTTCCTTTCATGATAAAGACAATTGAGCGCAAGTGATCCTTGATCGAGTTCACTCAGATGTGTGTGGATCGTTATCGACAATAACCACAAAAAGCATAGGTATTATGTAATATTTGTTGATGATTTTTCTCGTAAGTGCTGGATTTTCTTCATGCAGAAAAAAGATCATACATTCGCTAAATTTTGTGAATTTGAAGCACTTGTCAAGAAATATATTGGCAGAAAAGTTAAAGCTCTTAAAAGTGATAATGGTGGAGAATATGTGTCGAATGAATTTAAGAAATTTTGTCCATCAGAAGGCATTCAAAGGGAGTTAATAGCACCTTATAACCTACAATAGAATGGGGTGGATAAAGGGAATAAAAAAAGTATTTTTGGATCTACATGAGAGATGTTACATGATCAGGGCCTACCATTGCACCTGTGGGCTAAATCATGTAACAAAACAATTTCTTTGTGGAACATAAACCCTTAACGAATTCTCGAAATGAGTACGACATTAGAAGATTTTTTCAAGTAAGAAAACAAATGTGGCACACGTCAAGATCCTTGGTCATCAGTTTATTGTCATGTGACCAAGGATACATGGAAAAATCTATAGCCAACAGTTGACTTGGGCATATTTTTGGAGTACACTAAGACACCTCACAACTATGGGGTGTAGCTACCATCCAACAGGATGACAGTGGTTCATAGAGATGTGAAGTTTGATGAAGAGAAGGACAAGAGATTTTCCCTTGAAAGGGAGCTTCAGCTACATATAGGTGAGGAGATTTTGGCTCTAAATGAGGAACCTCGGGACGATGTTGAACAACCACATGTAGAGGAGTAGAAAGTGGAAGCACCCACTCATGCAGAGCCTTCTAGAGATGGAAGGAAGCACACTAGAGAGGCTGAAAGATTGATGCATGATGCTAGAGGGAATGCGGTAGCACCCACATAACAACATAGGAAGAGGAGTTCACCATATTGGTACACTAGATACATGGCTCTAAGGAGCGAGAGTGTAGAGTTTGAGCCTTCCTCACATGAGGAAGTAGTGCAACAACCAATATGGGTTATGTTGTAGTGATTGCAAAACCCTCCAAAAAGTTTTCTTTCACTCAAATTTCAGAGCCTTCCTTGGTCTTTTCCTTTATTGTTGCAAATACTTGAGCTTATTTCATGAGATTTCTTAGAGTCTTTTCACCCCTTTTTCTTGTTGGATAAAATTTCGTCTTTTGCCATGTTTGCTTGTTTTACCATGCTTGCGGACCTTTTCTGGTGGTTTTGAAGGTTTTTCTTTTTCTATATAAGTTGTACTAGATATGTAAACATCTGTCGCACTCATACATAAATTTTTACTCACTTTCGCACAAGTGTCATCATGGTCATCCTAAAGTCTATCTCAAGTGTCGCACTTATCACTTTCTGTTCCATGACAATCACATAGTGGGCAATGATTTGTCTTGTGGTTCCAGAGGTGAATGTTGTCATGTCATCGAAGTATGCTAAGTATGCGATCACAAGTTCACCTTTCGTTGCACTTAGTCATTTCTCTGAAAATCCTCCCAACTGGGAAACTCAGTCTCACCTGACCCCAACCGCATTATGCACTGTGCAGTCTCGGCCCTTAGTAATGCAACCTTGCTCTTTGGAACTGTGGAGTGTCTATTGGTTGTCCCCAAGGTAGTTGCACTATGAAATTATAGAGCTTAGTAGCCTCCCTTCATCCCCAGAATTGCGCAGCAGTTTCCCAAGTCTAGCCTAGACTGCACACTTCACAAGATCAGTCCTCATGATTTTCCCCTTGCCTACTGGAACCCTGCAATGCACAAAGAATCAAGCCTACCTTTTCTTATATAACTACACAAAAATTTCCTCGAGTGTCCTCCTTCACCCGAAGCTCATTGACCTCATTAACTATGCAAATCTTTCCTCCAGGTCCCTCAGTTTCCAAGTCCTACCTTGCCTCTGAAAACTGCGCAAACCTCCCTCCTAGGGTCCCACCCTGCATCATGCACTGACTGTCTGAACTACAAAATCCTATCTCCCAGTGGCCCATGGACAAATTTTCCCCTTAGTGAGGACTTTCCTCAAAAGTTCCTCAGTCAAGATTGGGTTATTCTTTATGGAGTCTCAATGACCAACCTCTCTCCCTATCACCTAAAACTGAGCAATGCACAATTATAGGTCCCTCTTTAAGCCTATCACCTGTCCTGGGCTCAGTCCATGGATAACAATGCACCATCTTAGACTAGAGAATTTTTTGGTTTGATGTCGTACAATTATAATTGAATTGAAGGAATAGGTACAAATGTTAGGTCATGGCGAGATGATGAAGAAGGAGGAAACATGCTTGAAGACTCACTTACAACTCGATGGAGAAAGAAACCTATTAAGAGAAAGCAAAAGGAACACATGCATGAAACCACCTCTGAAGACCAAAATATCATTGAATACCTTGCATCATCAAGCTATGTGGAGGAGAAGAGAAAGCACATCCAAGACCACATCTATCACTAAGCAGGAACAACGACTTGACATTTCCACCTCAGCAAGCTAGTCCATGTCAATTCATGTCACGAGTTTTCAAAGGCCATATCACTATTATGAGCCATGTCTATTGCAAATCAAATGTAATTTAAAGTTGAAGTCTAATGGATACACATAAATGTGAATAGTCATGTCAGTTGAAAATTCATATGATGTTGAATAGTCATGAGGGTAGTCAAAGAGTCACAAGGGTGAAGCATAACCTCTTGGTTATATATATCCCCTCATTTTATGAGCAAAGGACTTTTCACCTTAGCTCCTCCTGCAAAGCATAGAGATTTTGGTCAATTCTTTGAGGAGAAACGAGTGACTACAATGTCCCACTACTGAGGCTAGTGATGTATGATGTAAATATGTATCTTGGAATTTTTTATTAATATAGAAACCTCTTTAGGCTAGCACATTTCCATGCATGACTTATGGGTGTGTGTAAGACTATTGTGTGAGAATTTGCATTTCATGTTTGCTTCCACATGTACTAAGATAGTTGAGCTATTTCGGTTGTTTTACTGCTTATCTTGTTTGGAATGTTCTGTAATGGTTGTTACTACTGTCTCATCCTTGTGGACTATTCTGGATGATACTAGACAAGCCTTTCCTTACTGATTTGTTGTAATGACTGTCAAATTGACTGTGGACTACTCCGTTGGATAGTAGACGAATATTTCACTATTATTTGGTTGTAATGCATTAGGGGAATTTTGAGGTCTAAAATGGGCCTCCAAAGGAAATTATAGAATAATAGTGGAAGTAATAAAATAAGCTTAGATTACATCATCAAATTGTAGAGGGAAAAAAGCAGAAACTTCTTTTTCAACTCGTATTTTCAACTTATCTCCCTATAGGTTTACTCAAGTTTCGAGCAGAAACACTTGTTGGATGAAGAATTTGATTTCTCATCCAAGGAGTATCCATGTTGCATACTTTCAATGGACCCTACTACACGAAAAAGAAAAATACATGAAAAGCATGATTGCAATCACGTTTTTTCATGTATTTCTCATTTTTCATGTAATAGGGTCTATCGAAAGTATGCAACATGGGTACTCCTTGGATGATGAACTAAATTTTGCATCCAACGAGTACTCTCACTTGAAATTTGAGTAAAACCTTAGGGAGGTAAGTTAAAAATACAAGTTGAAAAAATAGTTTTATTATTTTTAATCTTTTTACTTTCCAACCCCAAAAATGGTGAATCATCACCCATGGCTTATATCATCATCTCGAATCCTATTGGTTCTTATAAAGTTTATTTTTGTTGTTCATTTTTCTTAGGAGGCCCATTTTAAACCTCAAAAGTTCTTTAATGGACTGTAGCGTCTGATGTGGACTATTCAGTTGGATGTTGGAGATGCTTTCCTTGTTCACATGTGTCTCTTCCTGGGTGGTACTATTACATCTTACATAGAGGCCCACTTTTCTCCCCCCTTTTTGTAGTAAAAGAACCTAGACACAGTTATCTTGCACACTCACCATGAAAACTAACCTTGCTTTTCGAAGATACCATTGCAACACTCTCAAGTGCTCACAGCTAAATAAAAGACAAATATCTAATTATTTGGTAACTAGGCCATTATACCAGATGGGACTCCTACACCAAATGATATGAGCTCTAATTCGAACCTCATATTGGGGATATCCCCTGAATGTTGGTTGATCAAATACCATCAACACTTTTGGTGCTATAAGGAGGGTCACCAGTATTTTATGGATGATTGTCGCACGAATCCCACTCATCCATATTTTGGTCAAGGAAATAACGTTTACTCCCTCTCCCATACATGTAACTCTGAAGTTGGTAAATCCTCACCTCCTAGGCCTGAATGTGAAATCTTGTACCAATAGATCTGGGCTCTCCATCCCATCACCCGTCAATTTGCAAAATTCATTGGATTGATTTCAGGAGTGTTCGCTCTTCCATATTCTCAAAATACGAATAAGGTTACCCCCACAAGAGTAGTATATATATTTGTTGAAGAAGTGATCCTCACCACTTTTGAAGAGCTAGAAAAAGTTGTGGAGAAGGAAGAAGTACCTCCACTATTTCAAGGAGGAGAGGAAGGCAACCCCTTATTCTGGGGTTCAAGTTTTGGCAGAGGAGGCAGAAGGGAAGGAAACGAAGGAGGAGGAGAATCATAAGAGGAACCAAAAAATTCAGAAGAGAAACCATCAGATCTAGAAGAGGAAGATAACAACAATGAATAAGACAACATGGCAGACCAAAATATGGATTGGATGACTCAAGGCCCATTAGCACTTACGGGTGTCTTGTACAAGATGCCAAGAAACATGATCCAAGTGGATATTGGTGGCCACCCGCCAATTCCACTTGGGCCCCCACCATTTCTTCTTTAAATTTTTAAGTTTCCTTAATTATAGCACAATTTACTATTTTTAGCATTTTTTCGGGTCCTAAACTTCTGGAGCCGTTTTGAGGCCCTAAATGACGTTTTTTTGGAAATCTACCGCTAGCGATTTTCTGACTAAAATCATATTTTCTGTCGTAGTCCTCAGAGAGATATTTCCAATGGGTTATCATGCACGTCGAACGAAGATAATATGACCAAGTCACAACCTCGGGAAGTTGGTTGTCCAACTCACCCCAACGAGGCCCATAAACTCTTGGTGTTACATCTCCTTGGGTTAGGGTTTTGGTTGTTTAGGGTTTCCTCTTATTGTTCAATAATAAAAAGGCCCTTGAGCCTCATTTTACCGTAGTTCAGAGGCATGTAGCCGCCACATCTCTTCTTAGAGATAAGCTACCATCGCCCTAGCTAGTTTATTTCCATTTCTATTTGTAAGCATATTTCAGTATTTTACATTAATGAAATGAAGTATTATTTCCGCTGCATCTCTGTGTTTATGATTATCTCTCTAATTTGTTGAATTCATGTTTAAATCCAGATCAGTGGTATCAGAGCGGTCTACTTTTTTTCTCTATTTTTCTTTGCATGTCCACAATGAGGTCGAGATATAAGAAGTTAGGGCTTGAACTGGTCGAACCATTGCAAGACCAACCTCACAAATCTCGATGGCCTCCCATGGGGGATGAAAAGAAAGACAAGAGGGCAGGAGATCCTATCAAAATCTTGCTCGAAGAAGCCCTCGAGCGATAAAGGAATGTGATGATTGACAACTTTTCCCAGATCCTTCATCGGCTACTTAGGGGCGACACATCGACTTCCAACAGCTACCCTGGAAATGCCACACTGTTTAAGGTACAAGTTAATTTTGAAATCCCCATATTCAAGGGTTAGATAGATGTAGATTTCGTCGATAAATGGTTAAATCTGCTAGAGGGTTATTTTTTTGTTCATGATTTTTCCAGTCAAGAAAAGAATATTTTCGCTCTTCTCAAAGTAGCCCCCCACATCAAGGACTAGTGGAAAGCCTACTCCGAGTAGAAGGATGAAAGTACAGGCTCACTATTTTCAGCTGTACCCACTTGGAATTCATTCCGGGATGCCATCAAGGAGCAGTACTACCCTATCGGAATCTATGAGGATCAATACATAAAGTGGACCATGCTGCGGTAGGGAAGGGACTAAGACGTGCTAGAGTTTACGCACAAATTTGGGCATCAAGGATTGGGAGTAGCATTTGGTACTCAAACACCATAGCTACTTGCACAAGTACATCATGTGAGTCCCTGTCTCCCAGTCTCTATTAGATAAAGGAAAGGGTCTTCAGGCCTGTGTAATCTCTTAAACTTTTATAAGTAACTGTTTTTCTGTTATATATAGAAAATGCTGCATATAGCAAAAAACTTTCCTTCTCTATGTATTTTGGACTTCAAAAGTCCTCAAAAATAGTTTATTAATCTCTTGAGTCTGCCATTTGGGTTATCACAAGTTACATTCAGCCTGCTCCCTTTGTATTTCGTTAAACAACGAAAATACATAAAAACTGCGAAAAAACATTGAATGACAGCTTTCCACAGATTTCAAATATGATACATTTTCATTCTGGAAATGCAACGGGTATGGCTTCCATCGCTATCGCAATGCCCCAATGTTTCCGTTGTATTTCATTTAAACAATGAAAACACACAAAATGCATTGAAAATGGGCCTTCCGCGCACCTGAAATCTTATGAAACATTGTTTATAATACCGTTGGGTCCACAAAATCAGGTCGCGCACATATACATGTAAAGGCCCCGCCCCTTGGTTTCCGCCGATAGTGATCCGACGATGTAACGTGGGCCATCGATCTACGCGTGTGATAGACAGTCAACATCTAGTCACCGATCACAATTGATCCTTCCCCCTGGTCTGTGCCTATAACTGTCGACTCGCCTCTGTCGATTGTGACCTACCAATCCGATCATCCGTGATCACTGATTGGCGTTGTCATGTGCCGATTTCCACTATTTGTGACAACCTGTTTGTGATTTTTCACTTAGATCTAGTCTGTTGATCAGCCAGATCTAATGGAAGCTATGCGTTCTTGAGTTTTAAGCCTGCGATAAGGGTTTTTGACTGTTTAAACGCATTTTTTGCCTCCCAATAGTGCATTTCTACCCTTCCAAGGGCTCTCCTCCCTCACTTGTTTGGATCTTTAGATGATCTTAAGAAATTTTGAAGACTTAGGGAGTGGTTTGGAGAAAAAATGGATCCATTTGTATGATTTTAAGCAAACTTTGGAGACGTTGGGAGTGTTTTGGATCCATTTTTGGACAAGGTTAAGAAATATTCACCATATTTTGTTGACTACTACTAAAATCACTACCAACTATAACTACTTTGTGAAACTTCAAATTCTTAACAAGATTAGAAAAGAAACCTAGAAAATCTTGATAAAGCACAAGGGGAAGGGATGGAGGAGAACCAATTGTGATGTTATCTTCAAAATACTGACTCCTAAGGAAGAATTATCTTCTTGGAACAACTTATGCATCGCAAAATGCATATATTCATCTACATGGGTATTGGGGTTAATCACCGCAATCCACAACTCCAAGCTAGCCAAGACTTCCTCTATTTTCCTTAGATATTCTCATCTTCAAATCTCTCTCCTATTTTTCTCCCACCATTCCTTATATATACAAGCCATTCCTGGTTCCCTAAAATATCTTACTTTCCATCTTTCTTCCTTGTCCATCACAACTCTTTCCTACATTCCTCAATAGGTCATCATCTACCCCAAGATCCTCCCCCATAATGAGGGTTTTAAGCTACCATATTACTATAAGGGTAGTAATATTTCTTCCACCAATACGATATTGATCCATAGAGGGATATCCTTTAACAATCATTCACTTCAACCAAATATGGAAACAACATCTACTATTGAGAAGGAAAAATGGTTTTTTGCAAAAAATTAAATCATATACCACTCTGAGGTAGTTTTCACTAAAATATTGAAATCTCTAGTAATATTGTTCTCTAGATGTTGCAATGCAACCAAATCTGATGAATTCCAGTTTTGATATATTTGGCTAGAACTTCAATCTCTTAAATAATCTCACAACCATTGCAACCAATTATATAATTTTTGAGGGAATTCAACCAAAAATATCTCATACTAATCACTAGTAGGATTAGAAACAAATATCTCCTTGCAAATCCAACCAAGTTTCTTTTATTGTATCTCTACCTATTGAAGAGCAAAGGAATCACACTTTTCTTCCCACTACTTCTAAATACTACCCTTTAATATCCTACTCACCATTGCTAGAGAAAACTTGGTTAAATTTTAGGGTCCCAACAATGGAACCATTTGTTGTTGAAAAATATTACAGAGATCGAGGTTTTTCTTCAAGGGCCAACAAAATGGTTTCACTGTAGTCTAACTTGCACTAGAATTTTGATTCCTCTAGAAGGGAAGATGTTCTTACTCAAATTGCTACCAGGACTGAAATGTATTAATAGGGTTTTAGAAGGAAAGTGGATATATTTACCATTTATATAAGACCAAAATCATTATAGAGAAATCCAAAGAGGCATTTCACATGAACTTAATCAAGGTTTTTTTTTTTTAAACAAGTAGATGATCACACATATATACATGCATCACAGAATAGATCACCCTCCAAACTATCTCCTTTTATTAACATTAGGCCAAACAAATCTTACAATGATAGATCTACAGAGTTAAAATTACATATTTGATACACCAATCTACCAGAGCTTCAATTACAATTACAAGAATAATATGAATATGAATTCACACAAAATATTAGCCTCTTTCTCCATCCTGTCCTCACATGCTTGTGCAACTTGTATTGCAACTTCCATCATAGATTTCCTATTAAGATCGTCAATCAAGTTTCTCCCTTGATGTCATCAAGCTTAACACTTGTGCCTTGACATAGTCAATTTTAACTATTCCTTAACAAGATAAATTCTAACTCATAATCTCTTGATGATTTCAACCCTATTTTCATGATTTCTTGAAAAATTCTAAAATAATTGCTTGGTCTAGCTACTATTTTTTCACGACCATTTTCTGCTCAAAATTGACCAAAAAATGAAGGACCCAATACATACACATATTCAATAATGAAAGAATATAGCATGGCCTCCCACATAATATACTACAAACTCATGCCATCAAGTAGTGGACATGATACATTATAGATCATTGTCACATTATATATTATCATGGTTGCAGACACTAATTAGTGTGCCCAAATGTGGCCCATAAACTACATAATACACTCTATGACAAATACAACTTATGAAGGGCCCCATGATATATGGTGTGTGTGATATCTAGTTAACCTAGAAACAATTTGACACAAACATGCATAATGAAAGTCAACAGAGATGAAGAAATAAGTACAACTTATCATGGAAAGTGTATGCTCAATGCTTGCAGTGATGAAAATCTTAGATATATTTTCACCTTGGATCCCATCACCTATAAATTACAAAAAAACAATGAAAAACCACCATATGTATATTCCTACAAACTAAGTTTGTAATAAAATCATAATAACTAAGAAACAAATATTAGCAATACAATAGAAATAACATGTTGTTGGGGGAAAAGTAAGATAGTTTCATTATACCATAAGAAATTGCAATTTTTATCCATTTCATGGTCCTTGCCCTGGGATCCTCCTCTCACCACATCTCATAATCGAGCTCATTTGCATTAGGGGAATTTTGAGGTCTAAAAAGGGCCTCCTAAGGAAATTATAAAATAATAGTGGAAATAATAAAATAAGATTACATTACATCATCAAATTTTAGAGTGAAAAAAAAGAAAAAAATATTTTTTCAAATTGTAATTTCAACTTATCTCCCTATAGGTTTACTCAAATGTTGAGTGAAAACACTTGTTAGATGCAAAATTTGATGCCCCATCTAAGGAGTACCCATGTTCCATACTTTCTATGGGCGCTGCTAACATAATGACAAATACATGAAAGACGTGAGTGCAATCACATTTTTTCGTGTATTTCTTATTTTTCGTGTAGTCGGGTCCATCAAAAGTATGAAACATGGGTACTCCTTGGATGTGGAATTAAATTTTGAATCAAGCAAGTACTCCCACTTGAAATTTTAGTAAAACCTTAGGGAGATAAGTTGAAAATACGAGTTGACAAAGTAGTTTTATTATTTTATTATTTTTTAATCATTTTACTTTTATACTTCAAAAATGGTGAATCATTCCCCATGATTGACATCATCATCTTGAATCCTATTGGTTCTTATAGAGTTTATTTTGGTTGTACATTTTTCTTAGGAGGCCCATTTTAGGCCTTAAAATTCCCCTAATGGTATATGCAACTTATCAATCTCAAAAGTGGATTAATCTAACATACCCCCTACAATCCCTAGCCCCAACTAAAGGGTAGTAAGAGGTAGTTACTAAGCTGACCCAACCTCCAAAGTCCATTAATGGTAATGAGGTCTATATTTTTATAACTTTTTCAACTTTTCAAAACATAATATGGATAACGTCATTTTGTTCCTCTCGTTGATACCTTTCCAACAATATAAAATTTGTTTCAATCTAACTCTCGAATCAAAATATGTAAGATAGTGCCACATCATTTTGACATGATATGTAGTGTCCATGGTGGTTCTATCACATTTGGCTATTGATGAGAGTGCTGTGTGTCTTCTCTTCCTTCCTCCCCACTTCTTGTTGTTTGACTTCTTTGTTCCCTAACTGCCAATGTATCTCATTCTCTATTTAATTTTGTCTTTTTTTTTTTTCTTATAGATTTATCCAAGGAAGGCATGGTTCTTAAGTCCTTATTTCCTTCTCCATTAATTTGTAAAACCAATCCATTTAAGGAACACCTACCAAGCTTCAATGGTTATCATGAAACAAGTCAAGTTTCCTTCAAATCCCATGCAACTCCTTTCCTCAAAACTCTGGAATTTGTGTCTCAACTATCAATATTTTTAATTTTAATGAAAATATATGAGATATTTATAAGGAAGAGGAATTAGCCTAGCACTATCACCAACCCCTCCACCTTGGAGGAACACCATTAGTGTTATATAGCCAAACACAATACAGGAACATTTTTGAAACTAAGCGCAATAGATTTGGAGCTCTATATACAAAAATCTATACAACATTCACAAATTTATTTATATTTGCCTCAATCAAGAAAAAAGGACCTCTGCCCACATATGGTAAACAATTTACCACATGGCTTCCTTAGGCCCAAAGTTCCTCCACTGTACTTTTACTTTCTCTATTTCTCAATTTCGAACCATGAGTTCCCTCTGATCCAGATGATTAGAGGTTTCAGTCAGAACTCTCCCTCTAGTTCTACCTATAACACACACCCATCAATTACATGAGCATCTTGTAGATATATTTTAAGAAATTAAACATGAAAGACATCCTGAAATTCCATTAATGGTGGAAAGTCCATCCTATAGGTTACTATCCCTATTGTTTGAGGAAGTTCAAATGGACCAGAAAACCATGGTGCCATCTTGGCACATGACCCAAATTTCAATGAGCTATTCTTGGGTCTAACCCATAGGTACACACGCTCCCTGGCTTGGCCACCTTGTGAACTCTATGTGAGTTTTCATAGTTCTTTTGTATGTCGAGCTCCTCCTTTAAATTCCTTCTGATCGTTTTCATTTCTTACTCCAAGTCTTTCAACCTATCAAGCACAATAAAGACCCTATTCATTGGATCACTCCCATTTATAAGATTATTACAAGTCCTCCCATATAGTACTTAAAATGGGCTCATTTTCAATGATTCCTAACACCATGTTGTAGCAGCTACAACCACCCTCCCAAATTTTTCCTTAGCTTCGTTTTGGAGCCTCCCTACCAACCTTTCACAACAACATGTCTTGTTTCATCAAGTACACAATCTTTAGTGATTTTCTTGCAGAAAGACAACTCCTTCATTCTTAAGGATGGATTGAACAACACACCAAAATGGAAAAGCACTGATTAATGATGAATTATAGAATAGCGCTTGAAAACCATATATACACACGGCACACCTTAATAGTAATCTGATCCAATTATCAATCTCAGTTAGAAAGAGTACGACTTCATTTCAAAATAAAACAACATTGTTTATAGATCCAACAATCGCAAAGAACATAACTCCCAAGATGAATTCTGTAATGTCAATGAACAAGTGCACAACACAGAGGCTCTGTAATTAAGCAGCAACAGTATTCTGTAAAGACTAGTAGTATTATATCAACACTTAAAAGAATAGTGATACAATGCAGAGTCAATACAATAGTTATGTCCTTAGAAACCTTAGTAAATTAAACATAACAGGGCATGTGATGTAAACTACAAAACACATCAGATTACCAAATAACGTCGATAAGAAAACCACACATAAAACAAATGTAATAGTACAGGAGCAAGTGTCCTCTAGGGCTAAGCCCTTAGCCTCCAGGGGTACACCGCTTGAAGTTATTCCAGACTCAGAGATGAAATAGCAACCAAGTTTGTATTAATGCATAAAGTGGAATTACAATAGATCAGTTCTTAATGAGACTCGATGATCAAAGTTTTAATCGTAAAGGAAATTACGTAAAACATAACAAATTCTAACTCCCCTCGAGCTAACAGTGCTGCCCCTTTTATAATGGTGAAGGCGGAGATATCTAGGTGCAAAAATAGTTAAAGCAGCGATCCCTCAGGATCAAGGATCCTAAGGGATTCGCTGAACCGTTAGTCCTCAGTCATCTCTTTTCTTTGCCTTGTTTGCATACGGTTCCCCATCAAAGGGATAGTGGTTAACCCGTCCTTGTCCTTTCCTTTGGAACAACAGTTTCTCATTTTTCCTTCTTTCTGCATAAGGAAATGACAATTGTCATTGTTTTCATCTTGCATATTAATCTCACAGGTTTTATTACAATTCCTTATCATTTTCCTAGTTCATGATGCAAAAGGTTTGTAAGTTCTAATGAAAAGATGCTGAAATAATTACCAAAATCATACCTTCTTTCGTACTCCACACACCCCCCTGCTTACCCATTTTCATGCCCTCATGAAAACATTGTAGTTGACATGTAAGGTAGTGGGAGAGTAGGATGGAGATGGAATCTCATGTGGAGGCCTACAACGATGATACATAACTAGGTGTTCAAAGAAATGGCCTGTCTGACCCTCAGGCATCTCATACAAGGCTTGGTATCCGGGTGCAGGGTGCCAAATAATTGGACTCTAGAACCTATATCCTAACTAGGATGGCCCTGCCCTCAAAATGACTTCGCCATAGAGGTGTAAGCGATTGGCGGTTAATTTAAAATTTTCATACTTAAATGGTTCCCTGAGCTGGATATTCGGATTAGAGATCTCATATCGAAATTTAGCTTCATCAATGGCAAGGTCTTTGATAGAGAAAAAGTATTATATTCCATGTTGAATGATTGCCTTATGAATGGGTCCTAATGCTTTAATTATACCTGGAGTCTTCATGAGGTTTCTATGTTCTCTCCACAACTGCACTGGATTCCTAGGCTCAGCTCTTACCCACAAATCTAATCTGTTTTCTTGCCTTTGGAAAGCATTATAGGCTTTAAGCCATTTAATTTGATTAACCCCAAATGAAATAAATGCCTGTAATTGGATATCCCCAACAAAAGGGATAGGGTTCAGCTCGGTCTCCTAGTCTAATACAAGGTTATGTAAATAAAACTCACACAATAGTCTCTGAACTTTTACCCCGTAGTGCTTACAACAGTTTATAAAATCATCGATGGTGTTAATTTGTATGGGAGCACCTGCTTTAACAGCCTTTATTTTCAATTGCAAATATTGTTCCATTAAAAACAAGGAATAATTCTTAGCAGGGGCTCTACATGCTAGGACGTCATTGTATAAAGAACATAAGGTATCCATCTGCTTGATAATTATATCTAACCTACAAGTTACCTTCACGACTTTTTCTCTTCCCTCCGCCACCCTTCAAAGGCATGGCTTTTAGATAGATTGACGTTCCTAAGCTACTGCTGTAGCTCTTCATACTTTTCTCGAGGGACCGTTTGCTCTATAAGCTTTTCTGCTAGTTGCTGAGCTTGCGTCAAACCCTCTCATAGGGTTATCGTTCTCGGATCTCTTTCCCATGCGGCAGTAGAGACCGGGAGTTTTACCTGAATTTTCCTATTGCGTTGTTTTGTGTTCATGGCCCTTATCACTCCCGAGGGTGGTGTCTCTGTCTGAATTTCCTTATCTCAGGTCAACATATCATCCATTTCTATCTTAACGTGGGTATCAGTCCAATTCTATTCCTTTTTAATTTGAACAATAGTCTGCTTCTCAACATCATTTGGAACAATAGCATGCTTTTCGACATGGTTTTGAACAGTAGGATGGACTCTAGTCCTCCGATCCTTTGTCTTGAGGGGTTTTGCTGGAGTGTGTTATCTCAAAATCTAACCCTAGAAGGCTGCAGACCAAGAAGACTTCAAGTAACTATTTCAAACCTACTTTAGGCTGAGGATTAGCCTCCCCAACCAGAGAGGGCTCTCTCAAAGGGTTAATGTTTTTTATTATAGTTAAGATGGCTAACTCTTGTGAAACAAATGTAAAAATATGAGTGGTGGAAACACATTTAGCAACTATACATTGAGCTTATGGAGTCAACAACATTTCAGTATAACAATGGTATTAACCTTACATAGAAGTCAGGGCATTCAACATTCAACACATTCAGAACATACCAAAAACATATGGGACCACACAGTCTATGAATGTATACAGGAAGTTAGAGCACTATAAGTGAATTTTAAGTGATTACACATTCATACCACTGCAAATATTAGGAAAAGAATAACACAACAAATTCTGAACATCGATTCCCTCCTGAGTCCTGAGAAGTAAAGCCAATCTTGTATTACTAAAACAGAGTCTTTACATGAAGCCAAATATCAGAGCTTTTTTCCAATAAATTTCCAACCCCTGGTACATTGCTCTTTCTTCTATATATAGAGTTCTTTTACAAGGCTGAGATTCCTCCTCCAACATGAGGGGAACTCGAATTCTACTTCTTATGACACCTATTCAAATTCTAACTACCTACTAAAAGTAACAAACTGCTAACTGGACTTTTTAGAGATCTAAGTCAAATAGGAGTCTAACTCCATATCATGCTAATAATAGCCTTAATTACAATAATTTTTGTTCTTTGACAAGTGGTCTTTTTTTTAGTTTGGCTATGGTGGATGTTCGAAGCTCCATACTGGTCCTCAATTTCCCATCTTCTCCATTTGCCTGAAAAGTAGGGAACTGCCCCTGTTTATCTGCCTTTGGTTTTCCTCAAAGATATTCGAATCCAATGAACCATACCCTTCATCTTTGATTATGCAAAATATATCAGAATGCCACGTCCTTGATGTGCTGTGAACCTTTTCCATGTGTGAAGACAAAAGCTCCTCCAAGCTGTCTGACATATCATGGACTGAAGTAAATATGATCACTTTATTGCAAAAAGTTTAGAATTGGGTTCGAATATATATTTCCTCCACCTGTCTTGACCTTGTTGAAAGTTGATACCTTTAGGTTATCCTTTGAAGATATTCCTTTTTCAAAATTTTCCCTCGGTCTCTCAGAATATGTTGACTGAGTTTAAATTATGTAGCTTTAGCAGTTTCATAGCATGCTACGAAACTGTTGTGCATTAGTCACTATCTTCAGCAGTTTCGTAGCGCGCTACGAAACTGTTGTGCATTAGTCACTATCTTCAGCAGTTTTGTAGCGGGCTACGAAACTGATGGGTAATTCCAAAACACAGTTTCAACCCAAAATGTTGCTATTTTGAGCCTCTTGATATTTAAACATCCTTTTCAATTTCTCCAAAGCTTTTCAAAACTGAGTGAAAATGTATGATTCTTCAAGAAAGATTGTAACAAGGAAAACCATCAAAATTTGAAACATAACCTTATTTGATGTGTGACTTGTTTAAGGAGATTCTTTCTGTTGGCTTAACTGTATCTTTAAGTCCTCAATTTGTTTCTTCATGACTCTGATCCTAGTTCTTAGGTTTGTATTGACCTTTCTGATGAATTGTGCTTCCTTTATTGCAGGGACAGTCTAGCTATGGAATTGAACATTAAAATCAACCACCTCGGGTATTTGAAAAATTTTGTCCTCCCGCCGAGCTTGCATTTGGTTAAATAAGCCTCCCTGATTGCAAATTTCCTGGAAGCTTTCTTCAGTCTAGCAATTTCAAAGTTTGCCAATTCCAACCTCCTTTTCAACTCTTCCACACTATCTTCTTCCTGAAGGGTAACTGCTTTGCTTGTATCTTTTCCTTCATGAGGCTGTGTTGCCTCCCCTGTTTCATCTTCTCTTGGAAATATCTCCTGTATGTCTTTGAAATTCCTCGTTATGGGTCTTCTTGGCCTAAATACAAATTTATCAACTGGATCATCGAACTTGAGCTTTTTCAAGGCTTTATTTTTCTTAGCCTTGTCTTTTCCTGACTCTATCACATTTGCTTGAACCAGGGGAGACTCTTCAATATCAATTGCCTACAATATGTCATTAAGACTTCCCTTTGAAATCGGGGTGTCTTCAGTCACCACTGATTTTCCTTTTTCTTTAGCTATCTGGCTCCTAGTCCTCCTTCTTTGAACTCCTTCACCTGTGATTGACTCATGTGCACCTTTTTTGACCTGAGCTTTCTCTTTAAGGGACTGCTGGGGTGTATCCTGGATAGTCAGTGGCTGGGTGGATTCTCTTACTTGTTTCCTAGCCTTCAACTTTGAAAACCTCCTGGATCTTATTTCTGCTTGATGACCAGTCGTTGTTGGAATATATTTTACAGCTTGAGGACTGAGACTAGTCTCGTTCTTAAAACCATACATGAATATGAATGTGGGCCAGTCCCTACCTACTCTCTGGAGTTCATGCAGAACAATCAACTTAATTAAACCATGATGAAACAATGAAGTCTCACAAGCCTCTTTCCTTAATTGCACCTTATCACACACTTTTCTTAGGCTACGGAATAAGAATAAAGGTAAATCAATAGATGTCTTCCCTGTGAAATGCAACAAAAGTTTGAAATGATATGAACACAACTTATTGTTTCTCCGTTCACAGGTAAGGTACTTTTGTATGCAAGTAAGCAAATTGGCATACGAATCCTTGACATAACTCCTAGGAACAGATTTATTTAAATTGGAGTTAAATAACTCGTGCTTTCGAAATTCTTTATATGGGTTCATATCGAATTTGAAATTCTTAAACCAAGTTTCTTGCCCTCTTGGAATCTCTGTAACTGTGGATATTATGTCTGGTGAGACCTGTAGTTCAAGCATACCAACCTTTGAATTCAGTCGTATGAAATTCAAGGCAAATTCCTTGGTGACCTGTGCATGACCTCCTTGGAGTTCCTTACAAAAATTCCAGCACCCAGCTTGCTTGAATGCATGCTCAACTTCCCTGTTTCTCAAGGTTATGTCTAAACCTTCAGGTTCAGTCCTTAAACACCTGCCTGACCTGTGATTCTTTCTCTCTATAGACCCCTCCATGAATCTCCAACGGAATGATATGTTTGATGACTGGCTCTGTTCCAATCTTTGATCTCTGCCTTGCTTGATAGCTGCCTCGCTTGATATGTAATGCATTCAAATTGAACATTTGTAGATTTGTCCCTTATGCAATGAATGTAATCATGACTAAGACTGTGCATACCTGACTTTTCTTGGATCTTGCATTCTGAGTGTACCAGAGTACCTAGTCACTATAATGATGGAGATAAGCGGTTAGACCTGATATGTGGAGTGTATAAGCTGACAGTGGATGATGCAACTATAATTGAACTTGACAGCTTTGACAGTTGGGAAAGATTTGTTGCGGATTGCACGAATCTCCGATTTCATAGCGCAGTCAGTGTAAAATTTGAATTATGCACTACGAAATCACCTAAAACATTTTGCGCTGCAAAATTGCTAAAAAGGATTTATGCGTTGCGAAATAACGTAAAAATCTTTGTGGCACATAGTAACCTTTGAACAAAACTGACACATGGTTATGAGACCGGTGATGAATGAGAATGCATAGTTGGCTCAAGACTCCTAAGACTCAGACTCTAAGGCAAACAAAAATCAAACTTAGAATAACACCAACCTTTACCATCAAACTAATGTGAAAAATTTTAGCATTAGAATTCTTAAGTGATAATAGAGTGGTTGCATTTTTCCTTCCCGAAGTCCTTTTTACCCTTTTCCTTGCTTTTAAAATCCTGATCTGCTGTCGGAGCTGAACTATTACATTCAGTAGTCTCTGCTGTTCTTTCCGTAATTTCTTAATTTCCTCAATTTCCTTAGAAGGAACAACAGACTGTTCACTGTGGCCTGGACTATGACTAATTCCCTGATTTTCTCTCTGGGGTGCTTCTTTGATGCTCTGCTCTGGTTGCTCTGGGGCAAGAACCCTAACTGATTTTGTTATTTCTTGGATGACTTCCTTTTTGCCCCCCTTTCCTCCGGAATTTCTTCTAGTGTCGTCTGGCTAGGAACGGATTGTTCCTGTTCTGCGTCTCCTGTCATATTTTCATCATGAACAGGCAGATTCTCTTCTTCTACCTCCTCTACATGTAATTATTCAGGTGCATTTCCCTCCCGAGGTTCCTCTTCGGCATGGAGATCTAATGGACTAGAAGGTTGGCCATATTCACCCATATTGGCCAAAACTTTGGCCAATTCATCTTCTCTCAATGGATCTTGTAATGGGCTACCTTCCTGCTGTTTCGTTTCCTCCTCCTGCTTAGATTGCTCGGTTTCTTCTTCCATTTCTCCTTCCTCTTTTTCTTGCATTCCTTTGTCATTGGCTTCCCCTTCTAATCATGGGGGTTGCTCATCTTCTATCTCTACCGGTTGGCTGGTGTTTCCTTGGGGCTTCTCCAGCCTCCCTCGTAGCTGTGCTAGCCGGACCGATTTCCTCCGTTTTTCTGGACGATCAGGTGTATTGGTGGCATGTTTACGTTTTGGGGATGGTGTGGTAAATCCTCCATCTATCATGGCAATTACTCTTCCTAGCTGCTCTACTGCTGGGTAAGGCTATGGCTGACTATTAACCGAATCAACCCATGATGACTAATAAATGACTCTACATGATGTGCCTTTTCTATGCTCCGTGAAACGTCATGAAGTAATGAATTCAAAAATGCAGGTAAATTTACAGAGCATTTTTGCTTTAATACAGCTAAGAGTTTAAGATGTCGTGGTCTTACCACGTCTTTTCTGCCTTCACAGGTGATGTAGATTTGAATGGTCTTTTCCATTCCGCCCATGGCTCTCCTAATGCTGCTGGCAGAACCCCCTTTCCTCTAATTGTCAAGCTCTGGCCTTCCTCCTGGAAGGTTTCTATGATCTTCTACAATCTCTCCTTCTTTAACGTCCATACAGGTCCAGTGGCTGGCAGTCCTGAGACTTCTGCGATTATGTCATCGGTGACTACTATGTGTCTCCCCCTCACTGTGGAGTGATCCTCTTGCAAGTTCTGCAAGAATTCAATTGCTACAGCCTCGTTGGATTCCTGTAAAGCGATTGAGATAAGTTAACCACCCTGCTCTTGCCAGGATTCCCCGTGCAGCATCAGAGACTGTTAACACCTGCGATTCTCTCCGAATTGATCTTCCTCCCATGTTTATGGTTTCGTTGTAAAATCTCAGAGTTTTGACAATGGAACGACAGCTGTTCACGCTGTTGAAACACAAAGAGGCTGACAGACGCAAGACTCGCTCAAAATCTAATGCTGCAGAATATACAATGGAAATGGCTTATGAACAACAAGTCATGCAAAAAATAAAAATTACTATACCATTGAGTCGTGCTATTCCCAAGTACACAGTTTCCCGAATAGTGATCTGACACATAATCCAGGGAATGATGAGGTTAACCTCTGTCCCTGCAATGTGATAGGTCATCCCAGCCGTCAAATAAAGGAGCGGCGTGCCGTTTTGAAGCAGATTCATAAAGGAACAACGTATGGAAATATGCCATGTTTACAAAAGTAGAAAATTACCGAAATCGAGGCGTAGAGTTGGATCACTTAATACGTAAGAAATTGCGATGATATGATGCGAGGCTGGGGGGATAGGACATCTTCCGTGGATACAGAGTCTCATGCAGTCATTGTCAATTGTTCTGTCATGATTGGTGATAATAGATGTACATGCGTTGTATAGTTCGGGAAATAATATATGATTGATTACTAAGGTATAAGAAACAAAAGGGTGCTAATAACTACCTATTGGTGTAAATAATGTGACTTCAATACCATTAACAGTGCTCTGCTGCCGATAGGTGTCCATAACCTTGGTAGAGTTGTTTATTTCACCCATGGAACCATGATCCTTTGTGTATGCTTAGGAAATGTTGTGTGATGTCAAAATGTAGGCCATTATGCTGGCTTGGTGACCAGTTAACCATAATGCCATTCACAAGGAAGGAGCGAAAGGTGGGCAGGCCGGCTCGTGATGAGACCTCCTATTCCAAGGGCTCTGATATACCTTTTGGACCATATCCCTATTGTGGTGGCCATAGTGGGAATTCCACTTCGCTTTCGTCCTCATGATCATGGTAGGCTGGCTCTTGATGAGACCCCCTATCTTTCATTTAACAACTTATAAGTCATTAAGACATCATTGTTTGCTCTTTTTTCTTTCTTTTTCATAAAGCACTTTCCCTATTTATACACAAAGGGTGGTTCAACACTCCTTAAGAGTAGGAATGGTGGAAGAAGTCTTAACATCTCAATAGGAAGATATAAAACCTTTGCTCTTATTCCTAAATAATAATTAAAGAGGATTAAAAGGGACCAACATGATAAAGATAACCAATCAGAGCAGAGTTAGTAGAACAATGACAACAAAAGATAATGAGTAAGCGTGTCCTTCCTTCTGTCCTCTTACCAATTCAGAGCAATTTCTTATAAAAATAGCGATTTTATGATTCACTGATTTCAATATGTTGTGATTTTTGTATCCATTGCATAAGTGCATAGCTATATTCTAAAAGACTTGAAAGAACGGGAACAGTAAGCATCCTTAATTTAGAACAGCAAGGGGAACAAGCTGTTTCAAAAAGGGAGAGCAAAAGAATGCAAGTGGTGTTCCTTTCGGAAAAAGGAACAACAAAAGATCAAAAATGTTGTTCCTTTGGAAAAGGAACAACAGAAAACGCAAATGTTGTTCCTTTGAAAAAGGAACAACAAAAATAAAAAACGTTGTTCCTTTAGAAAAGGAACAACAAAACACACAAATGCCATTCCTTTGGAAAAGGAACAACAAAAATCGTAAAAGTTGTTCCTTTGGAAAAGGAAGAGCAAAACACCGAAATGTTGTTCCTTTGGAAAAGGAACAACAGAAATCGAAAATGTTGTTCCTTTGGAAAAGGAACAGCAAAACACACAAATGTCGTTCCTTTGGAAAAGGAACAACAAAAATCGAAAATACTGTTCCTTTGGAAAAGGAACAGCAGAACACAGAAATGCCATTCCTTTGAAAAAGGAACAGCAAAAACTGAAAATATTGTTCCTTTGGAAAATGAACAACAAAAATCGAAAATATTGTTCCTTTGGAAAAGGAATAGTAGAAAGCAAAAATAAAGAAAAAGAACAAAATTAAAGCAAAATGGCGGCTGATCCAAAGGGTGTTGTTATTTTGAAAAAGGAACAGCAGGAAGAAAATGTTGTCCTTTTGAGAAAAGGAACAACAAAAGTAACAACGTTGTTGTTGCTTCGAAAAGTATCGGCAAAGCGTTCATTCAAAAATATGTACAAAAATGATTCAACAAAAGAAAAGAAATTATGTACACACTATGAAAAGAAATAAATTTCTTAATGAATCACAGGTGAGGAAGACTTCTCTCCCTCCCCCAAAATTTCCATATCAGAGTCTTGGCGTAGCTGTTGGCAGAAGGGCTCCCGAGTGAGTGCTTTGCGATAAAGACGAACTCAGTGGCCATTTGCCTTGAAGGCATATCCAGAACCGTCAATAGTAGTTAGAGTAAGGGTACCATTGTCATGTACTTTCTGGATTTTGTATGGTCCCAACCAACGAGTCTGGAGTTTCCCTAGGAAGTCCTAAAACCTGGAATCGTACAAAAGTGCCCAATCTCCTTCGTGGAAGACTTTATTTTTAATGAGAGCATCATGCCATTTAGCTCGCTGTTGTTGGATCAGTGCAGCATTTTGAAGTGCAGAGAGCCTAATTTCGTCCAGTTCATTGATCTGCTGTAATCGATTAATTTGTGCCTCGGTTAGATCTAAGCCAACTTCCTATGCTGTTCGTAATGTTTGGATTTCGAATTCTATGGGGAAAATGGGTTGTTTTCCAAACACTAATTGATAAGGTGAGTAACCATTGGTACTTCTCCATGTTTTTTTATAAGCCCACAGTGCTTCGGGTAGTCTGGCAGCGCAATCACGTCTATGTGACGCAATGGTTTTCATTAGGATTGCTTCTATTATTTTATTGTTGCTTTCTACCTGACCATTTGTCTGTGGGTGGTATGGAGTAGTGATTTTATGCTGGACATGATAGTTGTTGAGTGTTGCAGCTATTTTGTTCCCAACAAACTGTGGTCCACCATCTATAATTATCTCTCTTGGAAGGCCATAACGCACAAATAGATGGAACAGGAACTGTATGACAGAATCCTCTGTAGCTCTTGGAAATGTCTCTGCTTCAACCCACTTGGTGACATATTCTGTTGCCACCAAAATATATGTTTTTTGATTTGATGATGGGTTAATTGGTCCAATGAAATCAAGGGCCCATCACTTGAATGGTTCGATGACTAGCTGTGGTTTCAGAGGCATCTCATTAGACTGACTAGGGCATCCTGCTCTCTAGCAATTGTCAAAGGCTTGGACGAATTTCTTTGCATCTTTGAAAATCGTGGGCCAATAATACCCTGTTTGCAGCACATTATGTCCAGTTCTACGATTAGCAAAATGTCCGCCACATGGTCCATCATGGCAGGCTTTTAAAATGTCAAAGATTTCATCTTCTCGAACGCATCTCCTGATATGCATATCTGCCACTGTCTGGAACAAATAGCTTCCAACCCAAGAAAATCGAGCACTCCGCTGAATAATCTGTTTCCGCTCATTAGGGGTTAGATGCTTTGGTAATTTACCTACTGCTAGGTAATTGGCAACATCAGCATACCAGGGTGTTTGAACAACCACAACAAACAGATGCTCGTCCGGAAATTGATCTTCAACTACTGCTGCATCAATTGGCTTTGGCATTCTTGAGAGAAATACAAGATTTTCTTTTCCAGGTTGATCCTTGATTGTAATATCAAATTCCTGCAATAAAATCAACCATCTAGTTATTCTGCCACTTGTGATAGGCTTGTTTGCTAAATATTTTATGGCAGAATGATCTGTGTACAAGATAACAGGATATCTAGTAATGTAATGTCTAAAATTATTGATAGAATGTATTACTGCTAGAAATTATTTTTCAGTAACAGTGTAGTTTAATTCAGCAGGGGTAAATTTTTGCTGATGTAATAAATTGCATATGGTTTTCTATCCTCTTCCTGCCCAAGGACTGCTCCAATGGTTGTATCTGAGGCATCAGATGATATCTGAAATGGAAAATCCCAATTTGGTCCTTGAAGGACTGGGGATGTGGACACAAGCTTCTTCAGATCCTAGAAAGCATGTTCACATTTTTCTGTCCAAAGAAAATCAACGTTACCAGTTAGTGCATACAAAGGTGCGGCAATATGCGAATAATGTTCTACAAACCTCCTATAATAACCAGAAAATCCAAGAAAACTGCGTACCTCCGTTTGAGTGGTAGGAGTGGGAATAAGCAAAATTATTTGGATTTTGGCTGGGTCTACCTGAATGCCAGCTGCTGAAATATAGTGTCCTAGGATAAGTCCTTCAGTTATAGCATTTTTCATGTCTTAAACAAAGCTTGGTAGCAATGCAGCGTTGTAGGACTGTTTTTAGTGTATCCAATGCTGGATCGAAATCATCTCCGTATGGTGTATAGTCATCCATGTATACTTCAAGTCCTTCATTTATTAAGTCTGTAAAAATGCTGAGGATAGCCCTTTGGAATGTGGCAGGAGCATTGCATAAGCCAAAAGGTAGAACTTGGTAGGCAAATGTTCCCCAAGGACAAGTAAAATTAGTTTTGTCTTGGTCTTCAGGGGCAATTTGAATCTGATTGTATCCACTAAAGCCATCTAGGAAAGAAAAGAATTTCTTTCCTACCAAAGTGTCTAATACTTGGTCGATGAATGGGAGAGGGAAGTGGTCTTTTTGTGTTGATTTATTTAGCTCTCTGTAGTCCACACAGATTCTCCATTTCCCGTTATTTTTTGGTACCGCTACAAGCGGAGAGACCCATTTACTATCGGAGATATGATAGATGAAATTGACATCTAAAAGTTTTTGAAGTTCAGCTTTTACCACATATTTTAGATGAGGATTAAGTCTCCTCTGAGGTTGACGAACAAGTCTCGCATCATTTTCTATATAAATGTGGTGTGTACATAATTGGGGGTCAATTCCTTTCGTATCAGGGTAGTCCCATGCAAATGCTTCTTTATATTTCCTTAACAAATGGATGAACTTCGTTTCTTGTTTGGATGTGAGGTTGGCATTAATGTTTAAGGTTTTTCCTGGTTCAATTTCCACAATTTTACTATTTACAACAGAGGTAATAGGTATTGTTTGATCATGTGTATCTTTAAGAAGATCTTATTTTAATTCGTTATTAAATGTTTCCTTTATCATGTGACATTGTGTGCGGGATGTGAGTTCATCTTGACTAATGAAATTATTAATGGCATCGTCTTTTATTTGGTCTTTGAAATCAAGTGCCTCTTGTATATTTAATGGAGATCTAGTGTTGTCAGTAAGGTATGATACAGGGTGCCTATTAGTTTTGATTATTGTGACACTTGGCTACGCTGGAGGATATAAACTAAGTTCTTGATATTTTCTCCTCTAGTTATGGTCATATTTCCTTGCCGGTAGCCAATATAAGCATCGGCAGTGGCAAGCCAAGGTCTACCTAAAATCAATGGATCTCCATCAAGTTGGGTTTTGGGATTTATTATCAGGAAATTGGTTGGATATTCCCAGGAGTCAACAGAGACCATGACATCATGTAGTGTGCCCTCCGGCCTAACCACAGATTAGTCAGCCAATTCTAGCAAGGTAGAGGTGGGTTCTATAGATGTAATGCCTAGCTTTTGGCAAGTAGTGGTTGTTAAGATATTGATTTCAGCTCCTAGATCAACTAAGGCATTGGAAAGGGTCTGACCATAAATTTGCATAGTTACTATTGGATTTTCTGGGTCTTCGTATTTAATGGGTGTTTCTTTTCCTGATAATAAGTCAGATAGAGTGCCAACTACTTGGACTCTTGGATTATTTGTTGTATTTCTCCTTGGTTTATTTACACACAATTCTTTGATAGCTTTTGCATATATCGAGATGTCTTGAATGGCTTGGAGGAATGGAATTTTTATGTACAAATTTTGTAATTCTCCCAGAATGTCAAAATCAGGATATTGTATAGGTCGAGGTATGATTAATCGTTCTGGGAATGGGGGAGAGGATGTGGTTGCTTGATTACAAGTTTGTTGTTTATTCACATCCTCTTCTTGTGACAGATGTTCTTTGGGTAACTAATTTTCAACTTGAACTATCTTATCTCCCTCGGTTTCAATAATACGCCCAGATCTTAATTGAAGATCATTACACTCCCTCAGATCGGCTCCTATTTCTGGTGTTCCTATGATTTGGACAGATTGGACCGGTCTATTATTTGGATTGGGGTTAGGTTGGGCTGGGAGTTGCGGTCTCATATTAGACTGGGGATTTTGTTATAAGGCTGGCAGTGTAGGTTGAGAGAGCGAAATGGTTCCTACTGGCTGATGCATTGGTCTCTGCCAGTTTGTCTTCCAGGCTAAACTTTGTGAAGTAGGGGGAGACCATTGTGGTGGGTATGCATTACTTTGCCAATATGGTGGGGTATAAGGAAGATTCGGCCAACCAGATTGGCTTGCCTGATTCAGCCACGGGGTTGAGGAAGGAAACGACTGTGGTGACCAGTTTGGAAACAGGGGTTGGGATTGACTTTGCCACATATTATATTGTTGAGTATTATATTGCGGAGACTGAAAAGAAGAAGTTGGGTCTGGAAACATACCAGATTGTCACAGCTGCCACTGACGGAGCTGGTTAGGCAAATACACCGATTCTGGCTCTTCTTCTGCTTCCTTATATACTTCTTTTAATCTGGGAAGTGAGGGAAAACTTTCCATAAGGTGATCTTTTGTGCAGATGGCGCATGTTTGGACTACATCCAGTGGACACTCCTTATGGCTATGTTTTTTCCTGCATCGGGGACAAAAGATTGCCAAATTCTGTTCTGCCTCCATTTGCTTCTGTTTGGCCTGCATAATATCAAGTTGTGTAGTTAGTGTCCCTAGTATATCAGTTTTAAAATTTTCCAACAAATTTCCAATTTCTACATGCTTACTCCCTCTGTCGAAATTTTATTATATCTTACAAACCGATCATGTTCTGCTGGTTTTAATCTTGTGCTGCCTCTCGAGCTCCTGATACATAAATCAATAATGTCAGCAAAATTTTCTTGATAAATATCTCCTTTTCCCATAATGTTTAATGTTTCAATCCATTACTCCTTTATGCCCCTTATTAATGTTGTTTTTAACACATTATCAGGTAAAGGTAGTGATGCATAAGGAGATCTTTGAAGATTATATTGAAAACGTTCCACATACTCCTCTAATGTTTTGTTTGGTCTAGCTATCATCTGGAATATTTCATCCTTCAGTTCTCTAGACCTGCAATAGTCTTGATATTTTTTTAGAAAATATTCTTTCATTTGATCCCAGTTATTTATAACCCCGCCACCTAATCCCATAAACCATATTAAAGAAGCCCCTTTTAATGTAGAGGGAAATAATTTCAGTTTCTGGGGGTTGGTGGTGTAATCATATCCCCTACACAGCACATCGAATTCAAATAGAAATGCATCTGGGTCTTCTGATGTAAGACCGTGGAATGTAGGGATATGTTGAAGCATGATTGCTTTCATAGGCGCATTTGCTGCAGAATCCAGTATGGGGTATTGTAATGTAGAGGTTTGGGTGTTTGGCTAGTTTTGAGCCATTTGGTCGAATATATGCCAATAACCTTCTGGGATATCTAGGAGGGTATTCCTAGGTTGAGGGGGAATGGCTTTAACAGGAATGGTTTTGATAACACTTCCTCTATCTGGGATAATGAGAGTGCCTAATGTCTGAGGAGATTGAGTTTCTTCAAAAATTATTTTTGCAGCACTTCCCTTGTTTGGGCTGTTCAATGGCTGAGTTATCCCAAGAGGAGATCTCGGTTCCTCGATTTCCCCTGTATCTCCTCCTCCTTCACAAAGATTACTAAAATTCCCTTCCTACAATAGTTCTAGAGTAGAATTTTCGATTTCTTGAAAGTCCTACTCTTTAGTTTGGCTATGCACCTCAGCTAGGCTACAAATGGTGATCCTCTGGCCTGAAGGGAACTAGAAGGCTATCTAGAAATAACTTTTCTGGGTCCTACTGAGGGCTGAGATTTTGCTTTCTTGAAAATTTTGTCTATGAAGGTTGGTCGGCCAAGGGTCACGGACCCCTTAGCTTTTTCTGGCTTGGGTAGAGGTTTGGAATTCTTTTCTAGATTTTTCTGCTTACTCATGCACACAAATCAACTACTAAATTCTACCCAAACAAAGCAACAACAAATCTATAGGAAAGCAGGCAGAGGAGCAGGGATGTTACATGCTCCATGTGTAGGTTCGTACCTTCCATTTTTAAAACCCAATTCTTCCCTAGCAGGTTCGTACACTACTCTGAAAAAAGAACAAATTGCTACACTCTTTCCCCGGCAATGGCACCAAAATGTCAAGCTATAAAAAGGGTCTCTTTCACCTCTAATTACCTCACATTAATATGTCAATTCGGGAACATTTTGTTATTTCAAAGAGTGTCTCAGTTTGAGGCTATCATTTTCCAGAGTAATGCTAGTAGTACAATGTTCAAAAATGCAAGAGTAAACGAATGCTTGTTTACAGCTAACTACTTCAAAAGATTAAACCACACATTCAGAAAACTAAGCAATTTATCAGTCAAGGGTTCAGTAGCAATAACTCATCCCTTTGTAAACTGATGGAAAAGGAAAATAGAGAACAGATCATGGATCTGGGAGCCAGACAATAGATGCAAATGCTCACTACAGCCTAAGATCGTTCTTCACACCAAAATAACAAATGACAGGATATGAAATGACAGATAAGAAATGGAACAACAATTAAGAAATAGAACATCAAACCTGAAATGGAACAACAAACAAGAAACTATAACAACAACTAAGCCTAACAAGTAGTAACACCTTAGTCTACAAGATCAAATGCACTAATCATGACCTACAGGAATCAAATGGCAATCCTTCACTCTTAAGGACAGATTGAAAAACACACCAAAATGGAACAACAATGATTAATCATGAATTATAGAACAACGCTTGAAAACCATATATACACACGACACACCTTAATACTAATCTGATCCAGTTATCAATCTCAGTTAGAAATAGTACAACTTCATTTCAAAATAGAACAACATTGTTTATAGATCCAACAATCGCAAAGAACATAACTCCCAAGATGAATTTCGTAATGTCAATGAACAAGTGCACAACACAGAGGCTCTATAATTAAACAACAACAATATTCTGTAAAGACTAGCAGTATTATATCAACACTTAAAAGAACAGTGATACGATGCAGAGTCAATACAATAGTTTTGTCTTTAGAAACCTTAATAAATTAAACATAACAAGGCATGTGATGTAAACTACAAAACACATCAGATTACCAAATAACGTCGATAAGCAAACCACGCATAAACCAAACGTAATAGTATAGGAGCAAGTGTCCTCCAGGGCTGGGCCCTTAGCCTCCAGGGGTACAACGGTTGAAGTTATTCTAGACTCAGAGATGAAATAGCAACCAAGTTTGTATTAATGCATAAAGCAGAATTATAATGGATCAGTTCTTAACGAGACTCGATGATCAAAGTTTTAATCTTAAAGGAAATTACATAAAACATAACAGATTCTAACTCCCCTCGAGTTAACAGTGTTGCCCCTTTTATAATGGTGAAGGCGGAGATATCTAGGTGCAAAAATAGTTAAAGCAACGATCCCTCAGGATCAAGGATCCTAAGGGATTCACTGAATTGTTAGTCCTCAGTCATCTCTTTTCTTTCTTGCGCTGAGCCGATATCTCCACTTCCTTTCCAGGGCTGATTCGCTTTGATTTGTTTTGCCTTGTTTGCATACGGTTCTCCGTCAAAGGGACAGCGGTTAAACCGTCCTTGTCCTTTCCTTTGGAACAACAGTTTCTCGTTTTTCCTTCTTTCTGCATAAGGAAATGACAATTGTCAATGTTTTCGTCTTGCATATTAATCTCACAGGTTTTATTACAATTCCTTATCATTTTCCTAGTTCATGATGCAAAAGGTTTGTAACTTATAATGAAAAGATGCTGAAATAATTACCAAAAACATACCTTCTTTAGTACTCCACAACATCCCACGCCAGTATCAGTGGCACACAGTGGGGGTGTGTGACCAGATTTGCCATTTACCGACTCGAGTAATGCGAGTAGTAATGTGCTATCATGACCACCATGCCGAACAATCCATAGTTTAGCATTTATAGTTTTGAGGCATGCGAGCCACGGATGTACTGAAGACTAATTTATTTTTTTGGGTTTTTATGTAAAAAATAATACTTAAATTATATTATATATATAGTATATATTATATATAATTTTTCTTACTATGATACAGATGTTTTGTTTTTTCACATGTTGCATAAATGTCTGTCTAACACATAATTAGCTAATGCATATGTCAACGTATTCATATGCCTAGGAATATGATGATATGTGATATAATCAAAAATAATTTCTAATATATGAATACGCAAATACATTCTCAATATGTGAGGGTTTCTGATGAAATATTGCCTGTTGAGCTGAAGAACAACAAGTTGTGAATCGAGGTTAACAACCATTTCCCAAATGTCAAGAGAAATGGCTTCTGACAAGAATTCAATGACTGTGCTATACTCAACAATGTTATTAGTTGTTTAACCCAAACAAATACCTTGAAGATAAATCAACTCAGCAATAGGGGCGTAGATAGCCCATGCCATAGAATATAGATTCTGGGTACTATGATAAGCACCATCAGCGAAACTGACGTAAGGAGTCACAAATATCTGCAAAGAAGGTGAATACATAATAAGCACAAAAGATGCTTGAAAAAGCACACCAAACCAAATCAAATTGCACAAAAATGAATAACACAATTATGTGCAAAAGTAGCCATGCAAGATGACTTAGGCATAGTACTTCTTGATGAAGTCCATTGCCAAATGAGGGTAAACAATCAACAAAGAGGAAAACCATAGTTTTACAATTGACATGACAAGTAAGCATCGACTCGGCCAAATAATAGAGTATAACTCATATAATGTTGTGCCCCTATGCTCCCTTGGTGGGGGAGGGATATGATTCACAAGATGACAACCCCATTTTGATAATGGGAAATCCATAAAAACTCTGGGAGGGAGAAAAAAATTGAATCTAGGAGGTAACGATGCCTCTAATTGAAAGATCTTGACAATATTAGGATAAATTGATGTGTCAATAGGTGGCGAAGAAGAGAACTACTCAAGACAAGTAGACATGATCATCAGGCCAGGAAAGAATGAGGAACAATGATGAGTATCACTCCAAGATACTTCCTCCAGAGACATGACTTCCATAATACTCTTATCAGTAAGAAAGGTCTTTGTTAAGGAATCGGGAGAATCTGAAGTGCAAAGCCACTATTATGCTCTTGACTTGTGAGAAGATGCAATAATACAAAATATGCGAAGAAATATACCCAGAACACAGAAAAATTAAGAAATAACAGCAAGTATTTTATTATTCAGAAAGTATTGTTCACTTCTCTCTTCAAGGGGGAAACCTCAAATAGAGCTGGGCTCAATTACAAAATAAGACACGATGCTCCTCGAGGGGAATCTCTATCCTTTATATAGGATTCATACATGCAATACCATGGGTCAATACCATGGTTCTTATTAATACCATCTATCTAATACCATGGCCCATGTACAACTAACTGTGGTCCCATCTTTAAATGCGTGTCAACCACTTACAATTATTAATATGGGCTTTATTGACTCTTTACTTAACTATAACTATGACTTGATCCTATTACATAAATAAGGGGGTTAGGGTTGGACCCTAACATGCCCTCCCCCATAAGAATAGCCTTGTCCTCAAGGCTAAAGCTCTAGAAGCTATTGAAGGATAGTGGCTGGTTCCCAGGTCGCATCTTCCGAAGAGGTGCCTTTCCACTTGATGAGGAATTCCTTGATCGTGTGGGCGCGCAAGTGTCATTCTCTTGTGTGAAGAACCTGTTTAGGTTGGAGCCAGATTGACCCTTCTTCATCTAATTCACGTAGACTGGTTTGAATTTGGCAATGGTTCCCAATCACTTTGTTGAGGCATGAGACATGGAAGATTGGATGGATTTTTGTAGTGGGTAGTAAAGCTAGCTTATAGGCAACTGATCCAATGCGTTGAAGTACTTGATACGGTTCGTAGAATTTTGGAGATAATTTCTGAAAAACCTTGTCTTTGAGTGATGTTTGCTTGTATGGTTGCAGCCTCAAAAATACCTGATCCCCTTCTTGAAATTCGTATTTTGAATGATGTTGATCCACCTATTACTTCATGTGGTTTTGAGTTTGATGAAGATTCTCTCTAAGATGGGCTAGCATGGTTGTGCGGTTCTGTAGGAGTTGATCCACTGCTTGTACCTTCGAGCATCCCTTGATATAAGAAGTAGGTGAAGGAGAGAGTTGACCATAAACTACTTCATATGGAGTCATTTTGGTGGTGGCATGATAGTTGGTGTTATACCACCATTCGGCTACAAGTAACCATTGTACCCATAGATGTTGCTTTTCTAAAGTGAAGCACCTAAGGTAGGTCTCTAGACATTTGTTGACTGCTTCAATTTGACCAGCAGTTTGTGGACGATAGGAAGTACTGAGTTGTAGTTGGGTACCTTGTAGCCTAAAGAGTTCCTACCAAACGTTACTGGTGAAGATCAGGTCACAATCAGACACAATGGAAGTGGGCATGCCATGCAATTGAAGATCTGGTCCATGAAAGATTGAGCAACCAAATTCAGTGTAAAAGGGTGTGGTAGGGCACAAAAATGAGCATACTTAGAAAGTCTATGCACAACCACCATGATGAATGACTTGTTTCCTGACTTCAGAAGACCCATAATGAAATCTATAGAAATATCCATCTAGATTGAGGCTGAGATGGGCAATGGTTGTAATGTGCCTAGGGATTTGACTGTTTCTCCTTTGTGGCATTGACATACGTCGCACTCAGCTACAATAGTAAAAATGTCCTTTTTCATGTCTATCCAAAAGAATGATCGTCGCGTGTGAGCATAAGTCTTCTGAAAGCCTAAATGTCCTGCAGTGGGAGATTAGTGCAACTCCACCAAAATGTGGCTTTTGAGGGTGGATGTTGGTGATATCACAACTTTGTCTTTGTAGCGAAGAATCTCATCCTGCCAAGAGTAGCTCACTGTGGAATTTAGATACACTTGCAATTGTTTAATGAGTTGGGAGAGCCAAGGATGTGAAAACCATTCCTTGCAAGCCTCTTCAATCCATTCTGGAATGGGAAGGGAGATTGCAAGCAGGGTGTTTTCCTCCTCAAATTGGTGTGATAACGCATCTTCTATGATATTTTCATGCCCTTTCTTGTAAATTATCTCATAATCATATCCAAGCATTTTGGCGAGCCATTTATTTTGTTGTGGCAAGGATAGGCGTTTCTCCAAAAAATATTTAAGGCTTTGATGGTCTGTGCAGATTTGGAAATGCCGCCCCAATAAGTATGATCGCCAGGTATCTACTGCATGTAAGATGGCCATCATCTACTTCTCATAGGTACATTGTCCCAGATTTTTCCCACTTAATTGTTGGCTAGTGAAGGCTAGGGGTCGACCTTCCTGCATTAAGACCACCCCAATACCCGTACCTGAAGCATCAAATTCAATCACAAAAGGTTTGGTGAAGTCAGGTAGTGCTAATATAGGAGTGGAACACATGGCATGTTTGGGAGCTATAAAGGGCTGTTGTGCTTCATCATTCTAGAGAAATGAATTTTTCTTGAGGAGGTGAGTGAGGGGTCTAGCAATGTGACCATAATTGTGGACAAATTATCGATAGTAGCCTGTGAGACCCAAAAATCCTCTCAAGCTCTTCAAGGTCTTTGGTTGAGGCCAATCTTGCATTGCCTAGATCTTTTTGGGGTCCACCCTGAAATCTTCACGTCCCACAATGTGGCCCAAATACTCAACTTCTTCCATGCCAAAATAGCACTTGGACATCTTGACAAATAATTTATGCTTCCAGAGCAGTTGCAAGAGCAGATCTACATGCTGAAGATGTGTGGCCCACGTGTGGTTGTAGATGAGGATGTCATCAAAGAAAAAAGGACAAATTTTCTGAGATATGGTTTGAGCACGTGGTTCATAGGGCTCTAAAAAGTGGATGGGGCATTACAAAGGCCAAATGGCATGACCAGGAACTCATAATGGCCTTCATGAGTTCAGAAAGCAGTCTTTGGAATGTCTACTTCTTTCATGCAAATTTGGTGATAGCCCGAGTGAAGGTCGAGCTTAGTAAAGATTTGAGCCCCATTTAGTTCATCCAGAAAATCATCAACAACCGGGATGGGAAATTTATCTTTGAATGTCAACTTGTTGAGGGCCCTGAAGTCTGGACACATATGCCATTCCCCATATTTCTTGAGCACCATGACCACAAGCGATGAATAAGGACTAATGTTGGGATGAATGATGCCTGCTTCCAAGAGTTCCTTGATGATTTTTTAAATTTCATTCTTTTGGGTGAATCGATATCTATATGGGCACACATTTGGTGGTTAAGCCTTGGGGACCAAAATAATGCTATGATCATGTTCCACTGCCACCATTGCCACCTTTCATTGTCCAAGTACATGCTACCCACACTAAATTGAGTTGCATCATCTCTAATGTGTTTCAGTGTGAAATATTGCTCCATTTGTGCTATCCATGTGGCAAGATGAGAGCCATCAAATTTATACATGTCCATCTTGGGTGTTCGTGTCTAGGATTGTTGGTGGTTGCCAAAGAGGTGAATAGAATGGCTAGACTCGCCCTCAATGTTTTCATTGACGATATATGCCTTCATGCGTTCCTCCATATTACCCTTTGCGAGTGTGTCAGTTAAGGTCTTCAGAAATGATAGTACATCATTCAATTTTGATTCAAGGTTGTCTATCTTCTCATTGGCCATAGCTTGAGCTCTAGTTTGTACCATGCACCAATCCAATGCACTAAAAAATTGGGACCGCCCGAATTTTTTTTTTTTACTCTAATAATTGAATGGTACCACCTTGCTTAGCTTGTCAACCTGATTCTTATGGGCTAAGTCCTATAAAAATCTCGGGGGGGTCTCAGACCTTTTTTTTTTGTTTACTCTGAAAGGATTTTTACTCCTTGCTTAGGAATACTGCAGTAGCCAAATCCCAAAAAATTCAATGCTGCCCAAAGTCCTGCGAGAATCACACCCAGGTATAGGAGCCCACACAAATAGTCCAATTTGTCAGCGAACCCTCAATTGTAGAGTACGAGTAGGAATGTGGCAGTGATCGAACCCCTTCTGTTAGATCTGGATGGTGGATCTGACTTTTGCGACTGCTATAGAACCCAAATTGCTAGATTTGTATGGAAGATCTAATAGATCTGAATGGCAAATCTGATAGATCTGAATGGCCGAACTAATTGTTGTGGGTGCGATAGAACCCCACCTGCTAGATCTGATTTGGCAAAGATGATGCATGATCCAGAGAGAGACACGGAAACTATGGTCTTAGGGAGTGTTAGGTGCTACAGATCGCAATATACATAAGTATCTGACAGTAGTACTCGGCCCAATCTTTCATGCAACTAACCAAGGAGGATCAACCATACCCTTAGTCATACAACCTGACTACCCTATCATACGCATGAGTAATCTCCCCGAGTGTTGTTATCGGTGTACTATAACAACAATACGGTCGATGATTTATCTATGGCGAGGTTTCAAGAGAGCCTAGGGGGCTTCCAATATACGCAGAGGGTACTTGGAAGACAGTCCGTGCGCGGTTCTATCTAATGAACTACTACTTGAAGGGGTACCCATAGGAGTTACAAAGGAGTCCAACAAGCATGACCACCTCTTGTATTTCTTGCATGCATGCGTCCCGGAATCCATAGGTTTATGCACTCAATGATAGATCCCGTGGTTTAAAGACATCGGAACACGTCTCTAGCTGAAAAAAAAAAAAAAAAAAAAAAAAAAAAAAAAAAAAAACTTGGAGACACCGGCCCTGGAAAGTGCTTTGATACCACTTTTTATGCTCTTGACCTATGAGAATATGCAAGAATACAAAACATGCAAAGAAATATACCCAAAACACTGAACAATTAAGAAATAACAGCAAGTATTTTATTATTCAAAAAGCAATGTTCACTTGCCTCTTCGAGGGGGAAACCTCCAATAGAGCTGGGTTCAATTACAAAATAAGACATGATGCTCCTTGAGGTGTGTCTCTATCCTTTATATAGGATTCATACATACAATACCATGGGTCAATACCATGGTTCTTATTAATGCCATATATCTAATACCATGTCCCCTTTACAACTAACGGTGGTCCGATCTTTAAATGCGAGTCAACCACTTACAGTTATTAATATGGGCTTTATTGACTCTTTACTTAACTATAACTATGACTCGATCCTATTACATAAATAAGGGGGTTAGGGTTGGACCCTAATAGCCACAGGGATTGAGAATACATGTCAAGAGATGTACTCGAAACAAAATGATCAGTAGGTACTGAAGCTGAAGCCAAAACAATCTCCACATAATTGATCTCGATAGGGATTAACGACATGACATCACCCCATGTATCAACAAGATGAGGAGAGGGAATGACCCAAGGATTAGACTTAACTGAAATCATCTTGACTTAGGAAACACATAGGGGTGGGAGAGGAAAAATACCCATCAAGTCGGGATCTTTAAAAATTCCAGCCCCCACAATCTCATAAGGAGCAACAGTGTGCTTAGCATAAGGAACATTGAAGTCCAATGAGGAAGAGGCAAAGAAGGATAGTTGGTTGACCATGACAATATTCCCTTGATGGGGAAATTGTATCACGCAAAAGAGAGAAGAGGTTACCGCATGCATGGCATGGGTCCAACTTCATATGAGTAGAAGATTATAGTTCAGATTTGTGTTAACAATCTCTACTTCGACATGAACTATCTTGCCCTCCAAAGTAATGGCAAGATTAGGAAGGACACCGAATGGTCGTGAATTGCATGCATCAAAAGCTTCCAAAGTGTTAGGGGATTGGTTCAAGGTAAGAGAACCAATCACCTTCCAATAAATGACAAACATGATGTAGGTAGAAGCACCTTCATCGATGACGGTCCTATGAATTGTCTTCTCATTAATGATCACCTGGATGAGAAAGATAATCTGATGAGGAAAGCATGGAACATGGTTTTCCAGATCAAAACAAATAATATTGGAGTCAAATGGATCAATGCCTCCAATAGTCGATGGTAACACTTTCTGCTGGGATGGACAGCTTTGAAGGACCTCAAGAGCAGACATAGCTGATGGAAGTTGAGCCAAATCCTCAACAATGTTATAATGCTGAGCGGCTTGAGAATTTGGATCGTACAAGGAATTTCATAGCACACCTCGAAGGTGGTCGAATAGCAGAATCTAGATTAGGTTGCTCTATATGGAGAGGACTAGAGGAGGATGGGATAGGGGAGGAAGGGGTGCCTTCTTTCTCTTTCCCAGCTGCCGGGGTAGGTGTTTGGTAATCTTTCGATCTGGTAGCCACATTTATCAGTGAACTCAACATGAACACTTGGGAACCTGAGGAAGCAGATGACTGAGGCTAGTCTACCATTTGGGTCTACTAGGATGGAAAGGGCTCTTTCAGGATAGAGGAGTTCCCTCTGAGAAAACGACTAACTTCAGATTGTCAAGGAAAATATTTAGTATAGTGATCCTCCTCACAAATGAGGCATGGATACTTGGGCTTCCGTTGAGAAGCATCACTAGCAGATGACTTAGGAGGGCCCTATTTTAGGGCATTGGCTTTACCCTTTCCTTTACCCTTCTTTTTATCTTTAGAGGATTTGTCCGCAATGGTAGACTGGACAACATGAACCTCTAGGGTTTTACCAAGACCAAGTGAATTTCAGGAGGAATCATTGGAAGCGGCATTTGAGATCGACTTCTGCTTGGAAGAAGACTTTGCAGGGGTTTGGGACACTAAACCAATTACTCCATCAACAGGAAGTGTAGCTAGAGACTTCGATGTTGCTAGATCAGATGATGGTCTAGGCACGTCGAGTAACATATCATATAACGTACTAAATTATGAGTAGACGAGGTATAGATACTGGGCACACATGATGGATTGTTCTTCAGTGACACATCCACCCATGGCTATGTCCTCAACAATTTTTCTGATGAATGACTTGGTGAACCATTCGGTCAATAATTGATCAGCAATTTCAAACATGATCAGGCGATGCCGACACCTCCATTCATGGATGTGATCAGAGATATGGGTCGCAATGTCTTGCTTAAGGGACATAAGCAGATGGGTGCCAATTTCATAGTGAACTCACATATGAGAATGTGTGAGGAAAGCCATAGCAAGAGTGTTAAAGTCATTATAAGTACCTCGAAGCAATTCGATGTACCATTTCGCTACAACACCAGTGAGGGTTCGCTGAAAAAGTCGAAGATGAATGGAATCATCAACGTATGAATTAGAGGATTACCAAAGGTGATATGTCATCATGTGGGCTTGTTGATCCTCTTTCTCTTTTCCCTCGAACTTTAGACAACCACTCAGAATCTTGGACGGAACTGGAGACCAGTATGGTGAATCAAGAATGGGATCTTTCATGAGTCTAGAAACATATGGAAACTCCAATGTGGCCAAGAAAGGCAATTATGAATTAAAAGATATTTGGCGCCTCTGAACCAGCCCAGATTGCAGAACCCATCCTTGTTGGTAAGTATTTTGTCCCCATAGTGGAGGATTTTTTCCATATGGCATTTGGTTTTTTCCCCACTATAGGCTACCTTTCTCGTAGGGAGGATTCTGACCTGGGTAGCCTAGATATTATCTAGCCATAGGTTGTTGATAAGAAACATACGAGTTAAAAGGCTATTGAGCCTATTGGCCTTGGACAAACGGATTTTTCACCTACTTCCCCTGGACATAAGGGTTCTGAACCTACTACCCTTGGACATAAGGAATTTTCACCTGCTGCCCTTGGACATAAGGATTTTGAACCTGTTGCCCTTGGACATAGGGATTTTGAGCCTACTGTGGCAGGACTTGACCTTGGCCTTGCAAAGGTTAACCTTGTTGATATCAGTACAAGGGTTGCTGCTACCCAAGTTGATCTTGTTGCTACAAGTGTTGGCCTTACTACTGTAAAGGTTGTCCCCATGGCTGCAAAGGTTAACCTTGCAAAGGCATATGTTGGGAAGCTAGGTGGACAAATTGTGCCTCTGCTTGCAAAGTTTGTTGTGGCTATTGCAAGGGTTTCCCCTGCAGTTATTGTAGTTGTGCTTGCTACTGCAATGTCTTCCATTGATACTTTAAAGGAGGCCCTAGTAGTTGCGAAGGTTTCCCTTACTACTGCAAGGGTTGTCCTTGCTGCTACAATGGTTTCCTTTATTGTGGCAAGGGTACTTGAATAGTTCTTGGAGCAATACCTTGAAAATTCCTAAATTGGATCTGACTATATCCACCAGGCATCACGGATGGACCAGGCTAAACATAGAGTCCATCTTCAGGGATGTAAGGCAGATTTACCATTGCTTGTGAACCATATGTAACACAAGGAGGTTGGAATGGACCCTGAGCCACATATGGTTGCTGGTACTAGACATTACTTGACCCAGATAGACCAGCAAGGTTCGACTACTAGTATTGGACATTACTCGATCAAGAAGGACCAAAATGGTTCATAATAGCACTGGAAGAGGGCTTGTTCATCCCAACCATATGATTTTGTGAGCCACTCACATTGGCGGCATCAGACATCATGGGATATTCACCCCCCAAGCGGTGGGACAACCTTCCCACTTACTAGAGGGGTTGAACAACCTATAGGGACTTGACTCAAAACCATCAGTCGAACTGGAAGAGTAACTTGGAATGATGAAATGAGTGGATTCAGAATGGTGGGTTGTGTTGGAACTGATGTGACTGCAGAATGCACAATCGGCTGAGGGATCAGGTTTTGAATGAAAGCACATGAGGTAGGCATAGCACCAGATGACCAAATAGGGTTGTGATACAATGACAAACCAGTAAGAGTACCTGGCACCAACTGAGTTAGAGAGGTATAGCCATGTGGCAATGAAGCCTTGCTATGCTTAGGGTAAATTCTGGTTGGAATGCTTCTCGTGTAAGGGAAACCTTCAAGAGGGAATTGATATCCCTGTTCATCAACAATGTGAGGAGTGGGTGTAGCAGAAACCTTCAACTGAACCAGAGAGGAGACTGGTGTTGGCATTATGACACAGGCTTGACACTATGGCACAGGTATTGTCCTTGATGGCAACTCACTCGGTAAATCACTCAGATGACAATTCAGGCTCACAAGCTCTCAAAATAAAGGAAAAGGAGGTATACGCAGGTTCCCATTAACAAAGCCGCATATACACGTGGATTCAAAGACCAAAAGGCGTGTATACATATACACACACTTTCGTGCACAAAAAAGCATGTACAGTTTGGAAAACTTGGTATTTGAACCTATGGTTTTAGACCATGGTATCTCGTCTGAAGTGTTGAACCCAGGTATTTGGACCCAGGTATTGGTTCTAAGTGGTTTTGGACCATAGTATTAAGTAAGGCCTAAGACTATAAAAGGAGGGGGAGATAATTAGGCAAAGGCACTCAAGGATTGAATATCTTATAAGAGCAAGATTTAGAATAATGGTCATTGGGTTATGGCGCATAGCTAGATCACAATCAAGGAGGAACCTAAGTGCTCGAAAAAGGAGAAGTACTATTGATGGGTCAAGATCTTAAGGCTTAAAGAGAAATATCTTTGTGTGATTTTGATCTGTTATATTTGGCGCATGACTTGATCTATAAATTTGATGATCTGGGTATAACTGATGTTTGAATAGTTGAAAAGGGTAAATTATATTTTATAGATCTATATGTGGGTTTAGCATAGCAAAGGCGCATATATATGCTGGTTCGGTAATTCAAAACGGCGTATATGCAGGTTTGCCTTAATATAGCAGCGTATGCATGCAGGTTCTACACATTGAAGTAGTGTACGTCTCATAAAATATCTTTTAGCTACTTCTATTTATTGCTGTAGTGTTCTGGGTTTAGGATTGGTTTCTGGTTACTGTTACTATTTTCTGGTTACAGCATTCAGAGAAGTGAGTGTTTGATTCAGTTTTTGGTTGGTGCAAAGGAGATTGATTGATGCAAATATATTTTATGTTTGATTGATGTTATTGATGGATCCAGTCTAAAAATTTATGAAACGTGGTCCCTGGAAGAAAAGAGAAGGTTGTAGCCTTCTGTAGGTCAGCACCTACGTACTAGTACAATAGCTAGTACAAGAGTTAACGGGGTTGTAGCTCCCTTCCACGAGAAGCTGGAGAATGAGAGAAGGTTGTAGCCTTCTAAAGGTAGAAGCCTGCGTACTGGTATAAGACTACACCAGTACAAAAATATTGTAAAAAGAAGATTCTTATTAAAAGAAGATAGAGATGAATTGCTGCAGGTGGTTTTCACCCACATTGGGCTTCCACCTTATATATTGTGTTCATGTGTGTGATTTCCTGTACTGTTTACTGCACTTGATTACTATTTTATGGTTCTAATACATAGATTAAGATCAGCTAACTAAATTAGAAGTCTTCAAGATATACACGGTTTTCTCTAAACATAGATGTGTATATATGTAGCTCTAATTAACAGAAGTAGCGTATATCAATTTGTTTATGGAAATGAAAAAATGTTAAATTGTTAATTCTGATTCACCCCCCCTCTCAGTATTATTTCCAACAATTGGTATCAGAGCAGGTCCTTCAGAAGAAGCTTGATAACTTGAAGGAAGATCTATCATCATGAGCAACTAAGAAAAAGAGGCATCCATCAGGCCACTAATCTTTGATAGGAGAAACTTCGTCTATTGGAAGGTAAGAATCACACCCTATCTTCAATCTCTTGTTACAGAAGTTTGGGATATCGTGGAAGGAGGATACACTTTTCTATCAACAACTCCTAGAGATATGGCTAGTAAAAAGCAATATGAAACAAATGCAAAGGCCGTCAATACTCTTTTGGGGAGTCTATCTCAATTAGAATTCATCAAGGTTATGTAGCTCAAAACCACCAAAGAAATATGGGACAAGATCATTCTAAGCTATGAAGGAGATGATCAGGTAAAATGTGCAAAACTACAATATCTTAGAATGCGAAATGATGAAAGTGTGGCTAATTATTTCTTACATATAGATGAGATTGTTAATCGCATGAAAAACTTGGGTGAAGAGATAACAAAAGTTATTTTAGTTGAAAAGGTTCTAAGATCTTTGTCTTCTATATTTGAATCAAAAGTTTCTTCCATAAAAGAAAAGCATAATCTTCAGAGTGTTACCATGTCACAGCTGCACAGAATCCTAACTGCGTTCTAAATGAGAAACGGGGGTCCATTAGACATGAGAGAAGTTGCATTCAAAGATTTAGGAAAAGGAGAATATAATGAGTCAGGACATACATCAGAAGGAGAGGAAGAATCAAACTTTGTCAAGAACCTTCAACAGGGTTCTGGAAGATTCAAAGGTAAGCTAACTTTCAAATGCTTTGCTTTTGGAAGAGTCAGTCACTATGCAGCCAAATGTCCTCATAATGATAAGCTTGATAAAGCTAAGGAACCAATTAAATGGAACAAAAAACAGAACGTAAGTAAGAAGAGGCATTATACACATGAAGATAGTGATGGATTTTCAAATAGTGGTGAAGATGAACATGGTAATGATTATAGAATTTTGATGGATTTTCAAGATGATGATTTCTTGGATGCTATAGATGAAGATGGTCTCTATGAAGAAATTTCTAAACTTAAAATTTTTTTAGAAGAAAAGAGTATGATTATAGATATTCTGACATTCCAACTTGTTGAAAGGGAAAAACACAATGAAAAGTTAGAATGTGAAATTGTGGGACTTAGAAAAGATATTGAGAAAACAAAAGCTCTTAATCTTAGATTTTCTAAAGGATCTGAAACTTTAGATGAGATTATCAAAATGCAGCATTCTCCTCTAATCAAGACAGGTCTTGGATATACTGAAGAAGTATCTCAAGCACAGAAGCCATCCATCTCCAAAAGTTATCTTGATGTAGCAAGGAGAAGTGAACAGGTTGACAATCGTCAGCAAATGCATAAAGCGGATCACCAGGTAAATCGGGGTCAATCTACTTCAAGGATGAACAGAAGCTACAACCAACCATAGGTTAATCATTTTCAATTTGCCTCAACAATGAATTTCAATGGAAACTACAATCACCTGGTCGGTAGATTTGATAATCGCAGGAATTTCTTTAATGGCCAATGTTTCTCATGTCATAACATTGGACACAAAGTTGCTCAATGTGTTGCCTACAATACCATCATGACTAGAGAAGCATGAAATCAAAGGAGTGTGACTGGGATCATGAAGAGGACCTACAATAAATTTTTTTCTCTTGAAATGAAATAGAATGTTCTATTTGTAACAACTTCGATCATGAAGATTCTGAATGCAGGAGTAAGTTTTGGCAAACATCTCAGAAGGAGCAAGCTTCATTGTGTCCCAACACATGGAGAAAGAAAGAACCGCAACTAGAAAGATGTGGTATAGCCTTATATGCGGAAGGATATGAAAATCAATGGTACATCGACAGTGGATGCTCGAAACATATGACAGGTGATAAAGAAAAACTTCAGTCATATAGTGCCTTAGAAAAGGAAAGGAAGGTCTCATTTGGAAATGACACCCCTACACTCATAAAAGGAAAAGGCTCTGTTCTTTTGAAAGGAAAGGTCAAAGTTGGAATTGTTATGTATGTTGATGGCTTAAAGAATAATCTATTGAGTGTTAGTCAAATGTGTGATCAAGGAAATGAGGTAGTATTTCGATCAAATGGATGTATTGTTCATGAGCTTGATATAGGAGAAACAGTGATCAAAGGCATAAGAAATCCAAATAATTTATACATACTCAAGGGATGGCAGCAACAATGCTATCCAAGAAAAAATGATGAACACTGGCTATGGAACAGAAGATTGGGGCATCTAAGCTTCCCTTAGATAAGGAAAGCATGCAAATATCAGGTTGTTCGCGATCTCCTTGACATCAGAATTCCAGAAGATACAATATGCAGATCATGTTAGATTGGTAAGCAAACCAGAACACATTTCCCTGAGAAGGAAGGATCAGCTAGTAAGCCACTTGAACTTTTTCATACTAATTTATGTGGTCCATCAAGGAAAGAGTCACCTCATGGAGAAGAATACTTTATATTGTTCATTGACGACTTTTCCACGATGTGTTGGATAGGACTTCTGAAGCATAAAGACGAAGCTTTCGAAAAGTTCAAAGCTTTCAAAGCCTTGGTTGAAAATGAATCAAATCGCAAAATCGAATGCCTCAAGTTTGATCGAGGAGGGGAATTTACCTCGGATGAAGTTTTCGACTTTTGTGAAGAACATGGAATAAGAAGGGAATTCTCTACTGCAAGGACTCCTCAACAAAATGGAGTGGTGGAAAGGATGAACAAAATGGTTCAACAAATGGCCCATGCTATGCTTGATGATTATGGAACTCTTGCAACCTTCTGGGGTGAAGCTACATTTGCTGCCATTACTATTCTCAACAAAACAAACGTCCAGGTAAAAAGCACTCAAACTCCTCATGAACTTTGGTATGGTAAGACTCCTACTGTAAAATACTTCAAAGTTTTTGGAAGCAAATGTTATATCAAAAGGATTGATGAAAAGATTAGCAAGTTTGAATCTAGAGTAGATGAAGGCCCATTCTCCTTGGTTACTCTTCCCAAAGTAAAGGATATAAGTGTTGCAATAAAAGACTTGGAAAAATTGTTGAAAGTATTGATGTGGTGGTTGATGAAGCAGGCAACAATCCAAAGCAGATAAAAAACGAAGATTTTGAAGATGATGAGGGCTATCCTTGAACATCAAACTAGACTAATGTTGAAGAAGAAACTTATGAGGCACCAGAAGAATAGATAAGGGTAAAAGAAAAGACTCCATCCAGATATGTCTAGAAGAACCATCCAGAGACTCAAATTTTTGGGTAGAAAGAGGCAGGTTTTCAAACAAGAATAACTATTACAGAAGCTTCAAGATATCTAGCATTGCTCTACTGCATCGAACCATAAAACATAAGTGAAGAATGCAAAGATGAATGTTGGGTCAAGGCCATGAATGAGGAACTTAAGCAGATTGAAAAGAATAACACTTGGGAATTGGTTCCTAGACCTAATGATAAGAATGTCATAGGGACCAAATGGATATTCAAAAACAAGTTGAATGAAAATGGAGATGTTATTAGAAACAAGGCCAGACTTGTTTGTAAAGGGTACACTCAACAAGAAGGTATAGACTTTGAAGAAACTTTTGCACCAGTTGCTAGACTTGAAGCCATAAGAATGTTCCTTGCTCTCTCTATCTTTCAGAAGTTCAAAGTATATGAAATGGATGTGAAATCTGCCTTTCTAAATGGAGACTTAGAAGAAGAAGTGTATATTGAGAAACTATATGGATTTATCCTTGGAAATGATCCAAAACTTGTATGCAGACTCAGAAAGGCTCTCTATGGTCTTAAATAGGCTCCAAGGGATTGGTATTATCGTCTGGACAAATACCTCCATCAACAAGGTTTTTCAAAAGGATTAGCAGATATCAATCTATATATAAAAATTGACAATGATAAATTTCTAATACTTGTTGTGTATGTTGATGATATCATCTTTGGTAGCAATGAAGAAGCTATGAGTCAAAACTTTGCCTTAGTGATGCAGAAAGAATTTGAAATGTCCCTGCTTTGTGAGCTCACATATTTTCTTGGTTTACAAGTCCAACAAAACAAAGGTGATATCTTTCTATCACAAACCAAGTGCCTCAAGTAGATCTTGAAGAAATATGGCATGGAAGATTCGAAACCAATATGTACCCCTATGGTAACAAGATGCAGCCTCAGTGCAAATGATGAATCAGCAATAGTACATCAACCAACCTATAGATCCATGATTGGTAGTCTACTTTATCTGATAGGCACCTGACCAGACATCATGCATGCAATGGGAATAGTTGAAAGATTCTAGGAAAATCTAAAAGAAGCACACCTTTAGGCAGTTGAAAGGATTTTCAAATATCTTTAAGGAACACAAAACTATGGCTTATGGTATCCTAGAGATATAGAACTCACACTTCATGCATATACAGATGCAGATTGGGCAGGAAGCGTGGATGACAAAAAAAGCATTAGTGGTGGTGCATTCTTTATGGGTTCCAGATTAGTATCTTGGTTTAGCAAGAAACAAAGTTCAATTGCATTATCTACAACTAAAGCAGAATATGTGGCTGCTACATCTTGCTGCACACAACTCCTTTGGATGATGCAAACATTGCAAGACATTCAAATTACTTGTACTCCACCTATCTCCATTTTATGTGATAATACAAGTGCAATCAGTATTTCAAAGAATCCTGTCATGCATTCAAAGGCCAAGCACATACCTATCAAATATCATTTTCTCTGGGAACAAGTGCTTGAACAAAAGGTCAAATTGGAGTATGTTCCCTCCAAGGAACAAGTTGCTGATATATTCACCAAACCACTGCCCAGGGAGACATTTGAATACCTCAGACAAAAGCTGGGAGTAGTTGATGCATCATCTTGCTGTTGACACTTATCTGTTTCAACAAAAAGTGGTTGTATGCGAGTTTCGTGAAGAGCATCCACGAACATACACTTGTTTCTATGGATATAGTCGCGTATATGTTGGTTTGAAGAAAAACAGTGGGCGAGACTCAGGATGAAAAGAGTCTGATATGGATCTGATAGAGACCATTTGGCACAGGTTCACGGGGGCATATACTTCTAATAATGTATAGTTGGCATTATCTTAGAAGATCTTGGTACAACTTCACAGTTGTTTTTGATTTAGGTGGAACAGGTGCAGAAGGAGATCATGGTTGATGGTCTGGATGGTGATTGATAGATGTTGCTGATGATAGTTGTTGATGACTATCATAGTCTTGTCTTAGATATTTGGTCTCTATGTCATGTATTTATTTTAGAATCAAGGTCATGTAATGACCTATTTTGTTTCCCCACTATGCCTGGGATGGATGATGTAATATTCTTATTTTATCATGTATAAATTTTTGATATATCCTCACTTGGTTGGGTGAATGAGTCAATTATGGTATATCCCCATTTAGTTGGGAGATGGATGTATGTATGAGGGTCACTTATGATGTATAGAGTCATGTTCTTCTTGTCGAACATCTTTTTACAAACACTGCATATAGTTAGGGGAAGCATGGACAGCACAACATAGCAAAGATTTCAGCATGTACTCAAGGGGAGCATAACCCTTTGCCCTTAATGACAAAGGGGGAGAGTGACTTGGGGTTGCCATTGAGTCCAAAGGGGGATATTGTTGGCATCATGACACAGGCTTGGCACTATGGCACAAGTATTGTCCTTGATGACAACTCACTCGGAAAATCACTCCGATGACAGTTCAGGCTCACAGACTCTCAGAATAAAGGAAAAGGAGGTATACGTAGGTTCCCATTGACCAAGCCACGTATACATGTGGCTTCACAGACCAAAAGGCACATATGTGTATACATGCACTTTCATGTAGAGAAAAGTGTGTACAGTTTGGAAAACTTTGTTTTTGGTCCTTGGTATTTGGACCTATGGTTTTGGGCCATGGTATCTCGTCCGAAGTGTTGAACCCAGGTATTTGGACCCAAGTATTGGTTCTAAGTGGTTTTGGACCATGGTATTAAGTAAGGCCTAAGACTATAAAAGGAGGAGGAGATCATTAGGCAAAGGCACTCAAAGATTGAATATCTTATGAAGAGCATGATTTAGAATACTGGTCATTGGGTTATGGTGCATAGCTAGATCTGAATCAAGGAGTAACCTGAGCGCTAGAAGAAGGATAAGTACTATTGATGGGTCAAGATCTTAAGGCTTGAAGAGAAGTATCTTTGTGTGATTTTGGTCTGTTATATTTGGCACATGACTTGATCTATAAATCTAATGATCTGGGTATAACTGATGTCTGAATAGTTGAAAAGGGTAAATTATCTTTTATAAATCTATACACAGGTTCAACATAGCAAAGGCACATATACACGCTAGTTCGGTAATTCAAAATGGCATATATGCAGGTTTGCCTTAATATAGCAGCGTATGCATGCAAGTTCTACATATTGAAGTAGCATATGTCTCATAAAATATGTTTTAGCTACTTCTGTTTATTGCTGCAATGTTCTAGGTTCAGGATTGGTTTCTGGTTACTGTTACTATTTTCTGGTTACAACATTCAGAGAAGTGAGTGTTTGATTCAGTTTTTGGTTGGTGCAAAGGAGATTGGTTGATGTAGATATATTTGATGTTTGATTGATGTTATTAATGGATCCAGTCTGAAAATTTATGAAATGTGGTCCCTAGAAGAAACGAGAATGTTGTAGACTTATGTAGGTCAGCGCCTACGTACTAGTACATCAGCTAGTACAAGAGCTAAGGGGGTTGTAGCTCCCTTCCAAGAGAAGCTGGAGAATGAGAGAAGGTTGTAGCCTTCTATAGGTAGAAGCCTGTGTACTGGTATAAGACTGCACCAATATGGAAATATTGTAAAAAGAAGTTTCTTATTAAAATAAGATAGAGATGAATTGCAGCAGGTGGTTTTCACCCACATTTGGTTTCCACCTTATATCTTGTGTTCATGTGTTTGATTGCCTATACTGTTTACTACACTTGATTACTATTTTATGGTTCTGATACACAAATTAAGATCAACTAACTAAATTAGAAGTCTGCAAGATATACGTGGTTTTCTCTAAACATACTTGCGTATATACGCAGGTTTAATTAAAAGACGTAGCGTATATCAATTTGTTTATGGAAATGAAAAATTGTTAAATTTCTAATACTAATTCACCCCCCCTCTCCGTATTATTTCCAACAACTAGAATATCACCTTCTAATTGCATGGGTGGAAACAAATGATGACTGACAACCGAAGATGTTCGAGGAGATAATTCCAAAGGAATACCTAGTTGATCATACAGACTATATGGATGTTGCGGTGATATCACAACAAGATCGTACAAAGGATTCAAAGGGAGAAAAAACTAGTCCTTGCTGACCTTTAGGGGTTCACGGACTCTCTGGAGTCTGGATAGGATTATCGAGGATTCCGGGCCAGATTCATAAGGTGACCCAGTATCATATGGGGGAGGATGAAATGACAAAGGTTGAATACTCAGAACAATTCCAAGTTGAACAACTTGATTCTTGAGTGACTGCAAGAGTTGGGGAAGAGGCTCCTCAGATGATCTTTTAGATGGAGGAGTGGAAGAGGGACTGGGTGAACCTGATGGTTCAGCCACAATGACTTTGTCTCAAATAACAAGAAGAAAAAGAGATTAATTTCAGGGCTTCTTCAAAATGTATTAAAGGTATACTCATGATGTGGTCTATAATAAGACTATTAGGAATGTGATGTGATCGTGGGAAATAATTTTTAAGATGGTGAAATATACAGGTGCTTTTTCATGTTTTAAGAGTCGAGAAAAAAAGCAAAGATGACTCTATCTCTTTGAGTTTGAAACGAGCTCGAAAGGACAAGTGCTCATCAATATTTTGATTTTAGGGAGTCAAAAAAGATCAAAATGACTACTCAAGATAATCTAGGCAAGAAAGGATTACTAGGTAACCATGAACTACAGAATACCTTCTGGTGAATCAAGAAGTACAGGTAGGCAATCTCCCAATATGCTGTGTTCGGTGTATCACATTTACAAGGCAGTAGACTCGGCTTCCTGTGGATAAATGATTGCAAACCTAGTGGGATCTCCCTTTATATACGCGACAGTATGGAGAGCACAAGTTTGTACTAGCATTGTCTAGTGTCAAAGAGAATGACAACTGCTAGGTCTAAAGACACCGGAACACGTCTCTAGCCTATACCTCCAAAATGTGAGTGTTAGGTTTCAATGCACCTTCGATTAATTGAATCCATTTTAAAGTTTTTCTTGGAATTATGTCTCAAGTTTCAAGCCCTATCGATGTGACTCAAAAAAATCTCCTATATGCAACTAAATGAGACAAAACCCTTTCAATTCAATGAATGTTTACACTAATGAGAGTAGAGAAACCAATCAATGCAGCAAACAAGCAACTGAAAGCAAGATGATCTTTTCACTACTACGCTTTTGAAAATAAAATAATGAAATATCTTTCCAATTCCTATATTTCCTATCAAATTCACTTCAAATATTCCTTTCAAAAATAAAGAGAATTAATTTCTTTTCGAATGAAAATGATGATGAAACTCTTGTCTTCAATGATGCTAGCTAATGTAACATATTGATTCAGAAAACTAGAATGATATAATTTTCAATGGAATGATAAAATGAATTTTCACACAAACATTTCAATGAAAAAATTTCAAAATAATCAACATCAATCAAATGCCAAGCACAAAGAGAGAATTCTTTCTAAACCAACGATGCAAGGAATTCAACCACAACAAGAAAATAAATGTAATCTATGCTCGAAAAGAGAGGCGTAATCAAGAGAAGGACAAACAACACTTTTCAAACTTGTTCAATTGAAATCAAAGCAATAAAGGGACTAAAAATCAAATGCATTGAGCAACTAACCAACAACTTGACTTGCTGAGCACACAAACAACTAAATGGACAATGACCTAGATGCCCTAGGGTCACAAAGCATCCAAAGACTAAAAAATCAAGTAGGGAAAAATCAAACCAAACAAAAACAAAAACCAAGCTAATGAAGATTTCCATTCAGGGAGAATAGAGGGAAAATAGGCTAAGAGGCATAAATTAAGAGGGAAAGGCACACTAGTTATGATTCAGGAGAAACGTTGATGTTCACCTACAAGAATCGGCATGATTTCCTAACTGACAACAAGTGCTACAAGGGGGAACAGAGTGACTGTTTGGGAGAAATTCGCACTAATCAGTGCAACTATTAGAAAATTAAACGCACTAATCCAATATTTCAAGAAAAAAAATTCAAAGTCCAAATCTTGACATACCACTATAAATTTTAGACTCAGAGTTGTAAACCAAGCAAAGCACAGAAAACCAAAGGGAAAAGGTGATACAACAAAAGTTCACGCAAACCATGAAATGAAAATCAATCAAAAGAGAAGGATAGCTCCCCAGTGGAGTGGCCAATTTGTGAAGTAGGTATATCTCCTTTGCAAACAGAGGTGATTCCTATAGCCCTAGAGTGGGTCTAGTTACAAACAGAACAACCTAATGAAAACTTCCTTAAACTAGAATCAAATAAGAGGGCCTACCTCTTAGAACGCTACTTTGCTTGGTGATGACCTTGCTCCTTTGCTCCAACTTCCTTTGAGTTCTTCTCCTTCAAATACTTGAAACAAATACACAAGAGATAACATCAAATGTAATAACATACAATCACATTCAATTTACTTAAAAATTCAAGGAATCTTAAGCCATTAAATGTAACATGACACTCAATGTAGGAAATAAATTATTAGTTGCATTGATATAAAGCTCAGAAAGAGATACAACCAAAGCCTTAACATTGAAAGTCTCCTCCGACGTATTCGAGTTCCAACACCACTTCTAACATCTCATGGTTAGCCTCAATAATGGAAGTTTAAGGCTTCTTCCCTTTAGTTCCAAACCAAACGAAACACATTATTCTCCCTTTACACACATGAACTAGAAAGCAAAAATCTATAGATATCTTGGTGATTATTCAAGCTCCGAAAAAAGACTAGTTCAACTTGGAAAAGGAGGAGTTTATATAGCTTTGATGGAGGGGATATGGCTCATCTTATTATGGGAGAGGCCTTACCTCTTGGGTTTATTCCATCTCAATAGGGGAAAGGAGCCCAAACTAAATTCTGTGTCTCTATCCAACCCAACCATTTACCAGACTTCCGTTACGAAGCTTCTAGACCTAGAAGCTTCAACTCCATATTTAAAAAAAATGCCAAAATAGGATCAACGTGAGTGATGAAGGGCTCACTTCTTTTGTATGGTGCTAGGCCTAACTTTAAACCCTAAAAATTGGTGCGAGGAAGGAATTGAGCACTAGCGTCATCTTGTAAAATGGGATAAAAGGAAGATTCTTGGGAAATGATGCAAAAGGGAAATGTTCTGCCCGTGAAGAGGGACATAAGGGCAATCTCTTCATGATGGGAAATAATGTAGGGTTCACTGTAGAGGTCCTTTGGGATCTAGGAATGATAGTACAGGGACAGTGACAAAATGTTGTGTAACAGACTCCCTATGAGTTATGGAAATGGAGACATGCATCAACAAAACTCTACAACGTGTTTTGGAGGAAATGATTTATCAAAATAAATGATAAAAGTGTTGGAAATTTTTATCTTCATGTTGGTGAGGGTATATTTCTTAGGTACTCAATCTACAGTAAAGGATACAAGTGCTTCAACAAAAGGATAAATAGAGTTGAAGACTGCATTTACATAGTAGTGGATGAAATAATACCACAATTGACATCTTCCAAAGGAAACATGAATTCTGATGGAAAATAAAGTTCAATAACCAAATTCTTATACCAAGAAGAAATAGAGGTAGATTATCAAGATGAAGAAATAAGTACAACACAAATATCCAAAACTCCCTCTAGGTATGTACAAAAGAAACATCGTGAAAGTCAAATTGTTGGTGATCATAGACTTTGTGTTCAAAGAAGGAGGAGATTCCTTGGAATTCCAAGATGAACAAATCTTTCTCTACTGCCTCAAATTGAGCCTAAGAATCTCTGTCAAGAAAATGAATATAAGTTCAAGGTGAACGCAAGAAATGAATAACCAACTCAAATTGATAATAATGACACGTGGGAGCTTCTTCCAAGACCAAAAGAGAAAAACGTCATAGGCACCAAGTGGGTCTTAAAAAATAAGCTAAATGAGCAAGCTCAAGTGATTAGTAACAAGGCTCATTAGCTTGCAAAGGGTATGCCCAAATAGAGGGGATAGATTTCGATGAATCCTTTTCACTTATAGCAAGATTAGAAGCTATAAAAATGTTTCTCACTTTTTCTAGTCATAAACACATCAAGGAGTATAATATGGATGTGAAGTCATATTTTCTAAATGAAGATCTAGAAGAGGAAATATACATCGAGTAGCCAGAAGGGTTCATACTCACTAAGAATGAAGATTTTGTCTACAAATTGAGAAAGGAATTGTATGCGCTCAAACATGCCCCTATAGCCTATTATGCTAGATTGGATAAATACCGTTAGCAACAAGGCTTCAAGAGAGGTGCCATAGATATAAATCAATATGTAAAGGTTGATAATGAAAACTTATTGATTTTGGTGGTTTATGTAGATGACATGATCTTTGGAGATGATCTATAGCAGTTGGGAGATCAATCTACAAATTGTATGTAGACAAAATTGGATATTTTCATGATAGGAGAACTATCATTTTTTATAGGGCTGCAAATTTCTCAATCAAAGGATGCCATTTTCATCTCCCAATCCAAGTACTTGTGAGAAACATTGAAGAAATTTGGACTATAGGAATGCAAGTCAGCTAGTACCCCCATGGTTATAGTTTATAAGTTATACAAAGAAGATGAGACACCTCTGGTAAATAAGATAACCTATAGCTCAACGATAGGAAGATTGTTCTATTTCATATCCTCAATAACATATATCACATAATAAATAGGCTTGGTTTCCAGATTCCAAGCCCACCCTTGTGAAATTCGTGTCATTGTTCTAAAAAGGATTTTCAAATACTTTCAAGGCACAACAAATTATGGGTTGTGGTAAGATAGGAGCAGAGATTTTAAGTTAAAGGCCTATACTAATTTTGATTGGGAAGGCAGTACTGATGACATGAAGAGCACATATGGCACAACATTATTTTTGGGAGATTATTTAGTATCTTGGGTCAGTAATAAAGAAGATTGCATCTCATTATCAACAACTGAAATGAAGTACATTGCTACTGCCACCTGTTGTACACAAATTATTTGGATGAAGAAAACCTTAAAGGACATCAATTTAGATTTGGTTGATCCAATTCCAATCATGTGTGAAAACGCTAGTACTATTAGAACTTATAAAAATCTTGTCATGAACTCAAAGAACAAGCACATTCCCATAGAGTTTCATTTCTTAAGGGAACAAGTCATTACTAGTGTTGTTCGACCTGAATATGTGGACACCAAAGAAAAATTTACAGATATTTTCTCAAAGCCACTAGCAAGAGAAACCTTTATGTATCTATGACAATAGATAGGAGTTGTGACTACTCCACCCAAATGACTCAGTTAAAATGCGCATTGGCAGTTACTCATCCTATCAAATCAATTAAAGAGTAGGCTACAAAATTTCAGGGGGGTATTTTAGGAGAATCCTTTGATATTGATGTCAAAGAGGGAGAAGTTTATTAATTCCAACGGGGAGAACAACGATGGATAAAACAATCGCTAGTTTTAGGGGGAGCTTGTTTTGCTGCCATCAATGCCAAAGAGGAACATTGTTGGGGAGTTGGCTTCGGCTGAATGGATGGTGGCATTCAGTATGTTGGCATTGATGTTAACTAGGCTACACTAATAGAAAATGATGAAATTAGTTACTAGGTGACTAAAAACGTTAGTCACCACAATTATTTTAAGTGAATGACTAATTAATTTGAGCAATTTTAAGTGACCAAACTAAAAATGAATAACTTGAACGACTAATTTAGTTTAGGGATAAAATATATGACTAGATAATAAGTGACCAAACTAAATGCGACTAAATAAAATGACCAATTTAGTCTATGAATAAAATATATGACAATATAATAATTGACAAAACTAATAAGGATTAACGTAAATGACTACTATAGTCCAAGAATAAAATATGATCAAATAATAAGTACAACAAGTATATTAATTAGTCATTTATGTTAGTAATTTTTGATTGTGTCACTTCGGAAATGGAAAATTACAATTTTTATATTGCAGTATTTCACTTCACTACAGGGGTCTCTAAATCTATCTATAGTGTTAAAATTTAGAGACAAAGGGGTCTTTGAATCCATTTACAGTGTTAAAATTCTAAATACCCTTTTGTCTCTAAATTTTAACACCACAAATTGATCCAGATATTCTCATCATCAGTTTGACCTTACTTCATCACTAGGGCTAGGTTCGCCTTCACCAGTTCATCGAAGGAGGGCAAGGACATTGACACTTGAGATGAAGGATAAGAAAAAAATAAACAAAAGAAATTTGTAACTTCTAAAACTTTTGAAAACCCTAAAAAACTCATAATACATTGCATGTATTTCTCTGATCTCTAGGATGAAAGGGAAACCAACCTCAAAGCTAAACAACCCCAAGAAGAGTTTTGCATCCCCTCACAAATGGCCTCGAGCCCTAGGTTGGCTAAAAGTAGAGGACCTAAATTATGCACAATTGGAGCAAGGGTTAGGGCCTCTAAATCACTAGAAGATTGTTGTATCAAATTATTAACTCTGATTTGTAAAGACCTAGTAGGCTTGAAATCAGAAGCATGGTGACTTTTTTATCTTACTTCCAAAGGAGAATTGATAAAATAATTGTGCTGGCCCAAATTTGTTGAAACCCCCCTCTCCAAGGCATAATCCACTAACTCCTCCTCCCTCACATGTGGATCTAATATTAAGAAACCAACATCTCATTTGAAAAAACATATTTGATGAGTATTTGTGTGTCTTCAAAGCATTTATCATGACAACGGTCTTTGTGCTTAAAAAATAAACATCATGTGAATAAAAATCTCATGGTTATCATTTAATCTTATTTTTCATTTTGACAAGGATATGAGAGCCTGGCATTGTCCAGAGGCCATTCACTCTTCATCAAAACTATGTCTTACTTTAGTCAGAAAATCCACACCCCTTTCTTTGCCTACAATTTTTCCATGGGCCTATAGGGTTTTTCCATAATTATTGAATTTCTCTCCCATGGTAGAGATGTTGTGATGTCCTCTTTAACATTTTGACTCTGTAACAAATATATATATTATATAATATATATATATATATATATATAATATATATATATAAATATAATATGTATATATACATATGTTATGTATATGTATATATATATATATATGTATGTATAAATATACATATGTATATAAATATACATATGTAATATACATATATAATTATAGTTATCATATTTATATAGTAAATATATAACATATAGATATATTATATATATATAATATTTATATATATGTATATTATTATAATCTAATTTTCCTTTATATACTATGATATATATATATATATATTTAATATATTATCTATTTAAGGCATCGTATTCATCTGATTATATGGTCTTGAATCCCCCAATGTGATCTATCTTATTGTCTCGTCTACCCAGCACCAAATTGAGGACCAATATTTTCATATCGGTGCAAACATTGAAAATTTAAAGACAATAAACTTTGCAAAGTCAACTACCTTCTTTCAAATAAATTAAAACATTAAACATCGGATAGATCTTTTAAAACAAATAAAAAAAATACTTTTTAATATTTGAATAATAGTTTTTTACAATACAATAACATTTTTAGGCTTTTCATTTGGAATTTCATTTTTCCACTCATCAAATTTTAAGATTTAAGAATTCATCTTCCGAGTCATCAAATTTAAGATTTAAGAGGTATGGCCAAAAAGGATTTGTGGGATATAGCCAAGGAAGATTGGCTGGAAATAACATTAGGTTAACAGCAAAATACAGGGTATGGCCAAGGAGGATTTGTGGGAAAACATGTGGATAACATTCTTTAAGAGAATGCAAGAGTGGAGCCTTAAGACTCTAGATATTGCATAGGATAGTGCATTGTATAGTTGATAAAATTAAATCTAGGATTAGAAATGGGATCAGAGAAAGGCATGTTGACAGTATTTACGCAAATAAATTACTTTTTTAGAGTGCCAAAGCAGTGGGAGTTTTCAGTGATACACAACCTTTGAAACATGAATATGAAGAGTTGAAAAGGATATGGAAGATACCATATTCAGAAGAAAAAAAATGAAGCAGAGGCTCTGCAAATGGAACAAATCATTCAATTGCTTCATTCTTGAGATGTGGAGTCTTCTCCCAAAGAGAGGGATAAGATATATTAGGAGAAAAGGCTCTTTTGGGAAGTCATTCTTCACCTTCCTTACAATCCCACTATAATGCGGCAACATTCGATGAAGACTCCGCAATTTATTCTTTCTGTGGAGAAAGGCATGTTGACAGTGTTTACACAAATAAATTACCTTTTCAGATTTGCAAAGTAGTGGGAGTTTTCAATGATACACAACCTTTGAAACATGAATAGTAAGAGTTGAGAAGGATATGGTAGATACCATATTCAGAAGAAAAAAAATGAAGGGAGGCTCTACAAATGGAACAAATAATTGAATTGCTTCATTCCTGAGATGTGCATCTGTTGAGGGATTTTATCCCCTAGGGCTTTTGGGTGGAACCCTAGCAGACTGAAAGTTGTCTAAACAAAGAAACATGCATACACACAGCCATTATGCTAGCAAAAGCTAATTCTAACGTAAGAAGGACGTACCTCAGGTCCTACGTTTGAGTAGTTCATCAAGGGTCCAAACCCTTCTTCACATCCCTTTCGCTCCTTTTCCCTGCAAAACCAAAAATTCCAAAGAATGCAGTAGTATATGGACAAAGATTTATACAAAAATCATCTTTATGTTATAAAAGAAGGAAGTTAGTTATGAAATTTAAACAACCATTCATACATGAAATTCAAACATGAACATCATAAACATAAAGAAGAAGCATATCAGGAATCAAGATGTGTTTCTTTATTATAGACAAATAGAAATTACAAAAGGAGTAATATCACCTGAGCAACCTTTCGCAGGCTCCAAGCACAGCTTCCTTCTAGATCCGTCCCACCTCAAGCCTCTAACATATCTCCTTCCAAGACTCACTCCATGATGCCATAACTAAGGGATGAACATCAAATCACAAGGAAACAAGGGTTTCCTGTACAAATGGGGGAAGTGCAGAAGGCACAAGGGTCTTTAGACCTGGTCAGTGGGAAAATCTCAGTATAATAACCTTTCTCTCTCTTCTCTCCTCCCTTAAGCCTTCCCTTTGAAGTCTTTTTATACCAATCCCTAAGTAGTTTTTTAGTTAGGAATTGGTTGGGAACAGTTGGGGCCACAGGCACGAACATGTGATTAGCAGGTAAAACCCGCGATCTCCGCCCAAAAATAAGGAGTTTTATATTTTTTAAGTGTTTTAATACATATACGCGGGTTGGGTATATATGGACCCGCGTATACACGTGTTTAACTCAGGGCAATGTCGTGTACAAGGAATAAAACACTGTTTTTTAAATTTGAGACCAGGTCTGGAAGGAGGGGTTTACCTAGGCCATGAGTGTAGCATCACAAACCATAATAGTGAGATTTGGAGCTATAACAGATGCCCCCTAATATATGAGGTCAGAAGGGGTACATGATGGCCGAAATATATTAAGCAAGTTCATGGAAAGGAAATCTGCCAAACGAGGAGTACTTCACTAGAATTCAGCCTGTAAAGCCACAAAAGAAGATCAGAAAGAAACACTGTCTGAGGCGGGCATACCCATGCTCAGAGAAAGAAAAGCATGTCTGCATATCAAGTACAAGCGGATCCACTAAGTATACAAGTATAAATGACTGGAAAATACATAATGGATCATCTGATCATGATCGAACAAGTACATGTCTGAATATCACATATAAAACTGTCAATGATGCTGAGAAATACAACGGATCACTGCTATCAAAGACTGATCCCAAAGGTACCAACTGAACATGATGGAAAATGATGGTACTACACTGCAAACTCAGGTGCCAGCATATAGAATGTCGCCATGACTGACTGCAACATATAAGGTGGAGTGGTATCAACTAGCAGCAACAGGAGCAACTGTTAAGTGAACCAATGAAT
>APFE030880004.1:0-18128 GCA_000404065.3 Pinus taeda
GTTGCTTGTGCAGCGTATATATTGAATAGATGTCCAACCAAAAGTGTCCATAACATTGTTCCTGAAGAGGCATGGAATGGAAGAAAGAAAAATGTCACTCACATGATAGTTTTTGGATGTGTGGCGTATACACATGTCTCGGATGAGTTAAGGAAGAAGTTGGACAACAAGGGGGAGAAATGTATATTTGTTGGATACAGTGATGAATCAAAAGCATACAAGCTCTACAATCCATCAACCAAGAAGGTCATAATCATCAGAGATGTGCAGTTCATAGAAGAGAAAGCATGGGATGGAAGTTTAGAGAAGACTGTCAATGTCAAAGCATATATACACATGAGGAAAATGAGGAATTAATATCGGCAAGTAATTCCTCAACAGTGACTCCCTCTACTCCTATTCAAGCGCAGCAAAGTAGACAGCAAGCAATGCCATCAACAATAATATGACAGTTTCGTGTAGCCAAGCAAGTGCTTCTCCAAGTACACCACGAAGCGCGACACCAAGTGACATGTCAAGCCCATCTTCAGCGAGCACAAGAAGACCAAAGTTAAGAAATTTAAATGAAATTTATGAGCAATATGAAGTTGATAGTAGCGCGGGCCTGAATTCCTTATTTGCATTTTTTTGTCATGTAGATGACCCAATCCACTTTGAAGATGCAGTTAAAGAAGAAACATGGGTTGCGGCAATGGGGGAAGAAACAGAAGCAATAGAAAGGAATGACACATGGGAGTTAATGAGCCTTCCAAAAAGAAAACATGTCATTGGAGTGAAGTGGGTCTATAAGACCAAAAGCAACATTGAGGGAAAGATTGAAAAGCACAAAACAAGGCTAGTTGTCAAAGGATACAAGCAGCGACATGGAAGAGATTACGCGGAGAAGTTTGCGCCAGTCGCGCGGATGGAGACAGTGCGCGCAATTGTGGTGATTGTCGCGTAGCATAAATGGACAGTGTATCAGATGGATATAAACTCAATGTTCTTGAATGGAGTGCTAAAAGAGGAAGTGTATGTTACACAATTGCCTGGTTATGAGGTTGATGGCCAAGAAGACAAAGTGTATCGGTTGAGGAAAGCTCTTTATGGATTAAATCAAACACCACACCCATGGTACAATAGAGTAGATGCCTACTTGTTGGACAATGGTTTCAACAAATGTGATGGTGAGCCTACTTTCTTCATCAAAGAGAACGAAGGTAAGATTCTCATTATCATCTTATATGTAGATGATTTGATTTTTAGAGGCAGTGATGATTTCCTCATCGTTGATTTCAAACAAGTCATGAAGTGTGAATTTGAAATCACCGACTTGGGATTGTTAAGATATTTTTTGAGCATAGAAGTAAAACAAACAGGAAATTGCATTTTTATCTCTCAAGCAATGTATGCGGCAGAAATTTTGGAGAGGTTTAAAATGCAGAACAGGAAGTCCGCACCAAATCCAACTACCATAGGGTTGAAGTTGAGCAAAGAAGATTGCAGCAACAATGTTAATCCGACACTATACAAAAGCATGATAGGCAGCTTGATGTATTTGACGGCCACTACGCTGGATATAATGTATGCATTAAGTTTGGTGTCAAGGTTCATGGAGACACCCAAGGAGACACATTGGCAAGCAACGAAAATGATTTTGAGGTATGTCAATGGGAAAAAATAGTATGGCGTTTTGTACACAGAAACAAGTGATTTCGGGCTTGTTGGTTACACTGACAGTGATTGGGCAGGGAGTGTCGATGACAGAAAGAGCACGTTGGGATATGTTTTTCATTTGGGTTACAAAGCCATTCACGGGCCTCCAAGAAGCAGCCAATAATGTCACTTTCAACAGTAGAAGCTGAATATGTTGCAGCAACCACAACATCGTGTCAGGGAGTTTGGATAAGGATGTTGAGGGATCTTCATCATGACCAAGAGCGAGCGACAATTATTTTCTGCGACAACACCTCAGTGATTGCATTGTCAAAGAATTTTGTCTTCCACAAGAGGATCAATCATATTGATGCTAAATATCATTTTATTACAGAGTTGATTAACAATGATGAAATTGTGTTGCAGCACTGTAGGTCACAAGAACAATTTGCTGACGTCCTCACAAAGCCATTGGCATGTGAAAATTTTGTTTATCTCATAAACTGTTTGGGAATTATCAATGGCGGCAATTGTGATTAAGGGGGAGTGTTGGAAATAATAATCCCAACCACCTCAATAAACAACTTGACATCAGCCATACTTGTCAGACATATTTTTGCAGGTTGCATCTCTATTTGAAGAAGGCAGGATTGAAGCCATGCGCAAACCATTGCAAACCATTCTAAAATACAACAAGGAAATTAAAGCATCTAATGTATTTTGGTAAATAGATATGGGCAAGAATTCATTTAGCGACTATTGCCCACACTCCACAAAGCTCTATCATGAATTAAATGTAAAATCATATGTTGAGTTAAATATGAATGTAAAAGTAATTTTGTAATAGGTTAGAGAGTGAGAAGTTAGAGAAAAAGAAAACAATGGTAGAGCAAATTTTGGTGGGCACCTGAAAACAACAGTGATTGTTTTCTACTATGTGTTATTCTCCTTAAATATAAATCACGTAAAACCTTTGTTTTACTTGGTGAATGAGCCTCAGTCTTTAGCTAAATGCATTTTCATGTTTAAAAACTCAATACTAAGTTTTAGTATGTTCTTCCAAACCTAGCTTGATATTTTCGCTGTGAGTGAATATTATTCATTAAATCCGCCTTGTGCGAAAGTAGCTGGGTGAACTTAGCTAGGTGGTGTGCGAAGCTAGCTATGCGAAAGTAGCTTCGCGATAGTCATAAATCTCTGCCCCTCCACAAAAATTACATTTACTAAGTAGTTTCACAAGAGTCATAACTCTGCCCCTCCGCCAAAATTATATTTACTAAATTTTTATAACACATATTCCAGAAACTTCTCTTAATGGAGACTTTTCCTTCCGTTTCTGAGAGCCACCAGCCACACAAACGGACGAAGACAGATTCCGCGCTATTAATACCGAAGAATTGCCAAGGATTAGTTTGTACTTGAACCTTCACAACTCGCTCAATTCCGGCGACGGAAGTACAAATATCAAATCACTGCATCAGCCCTCTGCGGCACAAGAAATGGGGAGCCCGGAACACAAAGCGACATCGAATCTTGAACCTGCGACCTTGAAAGAAGTAAGACTCTTTGGAGTCAGTTTGACAGAATCTTCATGATCGTCAGTGTAGCCGAATTTACCGTGAGATATCTTCCCATCCCTTCCTTGTCCCATGACGACGGTGCTCCAACGCACTGTATGGAAACAATAGGCCATACTTAATAAGGGACACCGCAAGGGAAAAATGCGAAATGTCTCCCATCGATACGCATAATGTGGAATTTCTTGAGCATTTTATCCGCTAAAATTGAGTGAGTGAAAGCGTTAGGGTGTTTTATGTTTAGCCCTCAAAACGTAACGTTTTCCCATTTACATGTAGTTCACAAATTTCTATCTCTAGATTACTTTTTATTTTTTTGGTTATTGCTATTTCAAGATATTCCTCACACACAAAGGTTTTTATTCATGCCACTTCATTCTAAACAATTTCATGATTTTGTTTCCATCTACTTTGGATATAGTTTTTTCCTTTCTACATGAGTCTATTAACGATCTCATGTCATCACCAAGTTGGTTGTCTATGCACTCCTATCAAACCTTTTGGGGCTTGGCCAAATACTATAGTACTTTCTTGAGGAAGTAGCAATTTCTTCCTTTTGGCTCTTATTTTGATTTAAAAAAACGAAAAAATTAAAGTGATGCAAAAAGAAAATAATTAAAAAGATTACATAGATATGAAAACACATATGGTTACTTTGTAAAACAGAAACCAAGGAACAACTATCCAACAATAGATCTATTATCTTATGGCTTAGAAATAGCCATTCTTTGACTTAAATGCAAACACTCTAGCCTATTCAAGTGCCTTGTTCACTCATCCATCTTACTTACTAAAACCACCATGGTTGACCTAACAATATTGGCCTTTTCACCCGTCTAGTTTACGTGATCATACCCCTTTACACTTAATTAGAGAAATTGTTTTGACCCAATATGAAAAACATGCATGCTCCTCTCCCCTCTCAGTCAAGGTTACATCAAAACTTTACCAATAAAGTTATGCATGCTTGAGCACTGTGATATGTCCATTTACTTATAATTTAAACAAAAAAGTTCATCTTTAAAGTAATTTTTTAAATTTATTTTTACTATTCTAACTTTTAAATTACCATTTTGTAACTTATTAGTTGCTCACACTAATTACTTCCTTTATGTAACTTCATTACAACCAAGATCTTGCTAATTTAATATTTGCCTCTATATCATTAACAATTTCATATTATTTTTAAGTGAGTTGTCCATTCACTATCCTAATTCCTTTGTGGCTTAACCAAACACAAAAATAATTATACGTAGAGCATCTACTTTATCGTGGAAAACTTCAACTACGTAAAAACCATCCAGTAATAAATTTATAATTTTATGGCTTAAAAACAACTCTCTCTAATTTAAATAGAGTAAGTCTACCAAAATACCTTAATCTCGACCAACTATGTCTTTCTCTCATTTTTAACTTATTACACTGAAAAATCCTCATACATTTAAAAAACTTTTAAATACATGTAAAACCACAAGCCATGATATTATTGACCGAAAACCATGAACTAGTATTGACTTTTACTCAACATCGACAACTACACTCAATTTATTTTGGATTTTGTTTTTAAAATTGACTCATGTACAAATTGGTTAAGCGTATCACATGGGATGTGAATTCGGTGTCTTAACGTCAAACATGATCTACCTTAATGGTATATATTTAAATAAATTAAGAAATTATATTTAAAGTAATTTGAGAATTTAAATTAAATTTATTTATTTATTAGTTATAACTATATTATGGGGTTGATATAAGTTGATAAAAGTATATAAAATACTTGTATAATCAAATTGAGTGTTAAGTAGTTTGTAATGTACTAGTAAACCCTGGTTGATGTATATATGATTGCGTTTTTTTAATCTACTAAACAGATTAAAAACAATTGTCTCACTCAGTGGAAATATTGTGTAAAATTTCTATCCTAAATTTGTATTATAAATGGAAAAAATTATATTTATATTATGTTTAAATTTACTAAAAGCGAGTTATTATTTCTAAATAAACTATAAAAATAAGAATAAAAATAAATTTTTTGAATAAAAATGAATTAATTTTTTAATTTTTAAAACTTATTTAATTTTTTAATATATTCTCATGAAATAAAATCCATTATTATCTTTTTAAATATCTCATTCATATTATTTTTTTAACAATCTAATACTATAATATTAGAGAGTCTCATTATTTGACAATTATTGTTGAAATCTAATAATATATAATATTAAAGAGTTCCATTATTGACAATTATTATTGAAAGTAAGACTAGTATAACCACATTGAAAATATTAATGTGCTTGATATAATGGAAGACTTTTTAAATATAACAAAAAACTATTGCAACACCAAGAATGCCTTACTAATACACACATTTACTTGATTAACCATGTATAAAAAGGTTGTGGGTCAACTTCAACTTGAGAAAAAAAATTACACATTTTATTGTAAAATGGTCCATTTTGCTAAATAAAATTTGCTTGTATATTAATTTCCTCACCTAATTAACATATGAGCTTATTAGAATTGGAATAATCTCAAATCCCTAGCAAATTGATGGACGGGGAGTCATGTGGCATGAATCTAATTTAATTTGAGGAAAAAAATTAAATACACATCTTATTGTAAAATGGTCCATTTTGCTAACTAAAATTTGCTTGTATATTAATTTCCTCACCTAATTAGCATATGAACTTATTAGAATTGGAATTGTAAGGACCTGCAGTTCTTACTACCACCGAATGACGAGTTACGAAAGTGTTACGACCAGCATGCGCGAGGAAACATAAGGTTGAAGTGCGTAGATGGGATGAGCGACCACGTTTATACGATGGTTGATCATGGGCGCCCATGAAGTGAAGCCGACGGTTGAAGTAATGGTTGAGGGCATAGTTGATGGGCCGACCAGCCACAAGCATAGACAAACGCGTTGGTTTAACATGAAATAGAGGTCGGCCAAGGGATGGCACGACCATCCAAGGATCATATATATTGTATACGAGTTGGAGCTCATTATCATCAATTGCTCATCGCTCAAAGATGTAGAGAAGTGCGCAGAACGAAGAGTAGCCACAACAATAGAAGGGAGACGCAGAACGGTGATGCGCCCAACCTTGGGTGAGGCTACACGAGGGGTAAACGCACATCTTGGTTTTGGGTGAAGGGCACGGGCAGGGCCACCCGCCGGTTGGAGAAAGACGTGCACGGTGTTTGTGGTGCCCGGGTTGTGTAAAGAAGCGCTTGACGGTGAAACGTTGGTGAGCGTCGGGTTTATGCGACGACTTGGCACAGGTTCTTGGGTGACTCAGGTGAGCGCCTGCTCATCATCCAAGTGTGCACAGTGTGACTTTTGGTAAAGTGTTGAGATTGTGAACGGAGGAGTGTCTCGTGTAGAGGCGCCCGTGTGTGGTGACTTGGAGGCGTGCCTAGGTTGGGCAAATAACACGATCGTGCAACAAGGTGAACGAAGGGTTGTTGAGTCATGCGGCGACCGTGCAGAGGTGCCGATGAGATAGGCAACCGAGTTTTGCCGAAGATTGTAAATTTGGCTAAGTATGAAACTTGGGGTTACCAAGTATACTTGTAAAGCTTGTAACTTGTAAAAGACTGTATAATATATTATCAGGCAGACTCATTGTTCAGGGAGTTGTCCCTCCCTTTATACTATGCAATTGTGTTCTTCATGTATAATTGTTGATGATAATGAATGTGTATGGGTGTTCATTGGTATAAAGGAAACATTAATAATACTTGGTTGAGAAACACAAACTAAGTACGAATAAGTGGTTAGGTGTAGTCCACGAACATAAGTATTGGTGAAAAGAAAGTGTTCGGTGGTGCCACACCTCACCTAGCACGGTTGGAAGATTACCGCCGGCCTGGCATCCTCATAGGTGGTACCAGAGCAGCTGATTCTGGCATTGAAGTTTGAAGCTACTACACAACTACATTGAAGTGCAGTTGGTATCAGAGCTAGTCTGAAGACTTGGAGGAGTCTTGTAGGAAGCTGGGGAAAGCAAGTGTGCATACACTTGGAAGTTGGTGAACAGGTACTTGCAGGTGAAGGAAGTTTGTTTCACATACAAGTGGAATAAGGGCTGGTTCACGGTTGCAGGCACCGTGGAGAAGGCTAAAAGGCAAAGATGGTGGACGAACCTATAATAGGTGAATCTAGCCATGATGCAGGTGAAGTATTCCGGTACAAAGTGTTGGAATAGATGGGTCGATGGAGTTCTAATTGGGTTTCGATGAAGGCTGAAAACATGAAGATTTGGGAAAGTTGTTCGGAACTAAGGAGGGAACTTGAAGAACTCAAAAGCCAATGTGAAAGTACGATAGATGTTGAACTCAAGGAACTTGATGAGGAGATCCGACAGAGTGGTCTTAGTCTTCAAGAGCTCTTTGATGAAAGACCCCGGTTAAGGAAGAAAAGTGCCATGGTGGAAGCCGAAATCAAGCAAGTTGAGGAAGAGATAAAGAAGAAGCTTCTTGGTAAGAAGATCATTGTAATTGAGCAGGAAGAGCTCGACTACATTGACAGGCTGGGAACTCACTACCGAGACAATCCAGAGGATGTTCGGAAGCTCAGTTCTATGAAGGTAGTCAATGGACACTTGGTTGGTGCACTTGAGCAGCATGCGATGGAGGACAAGCTTGAATGGAATCAAGCTAGACCAGGATCGGGTTGCTTAGAAGAGCCAAGCAAGGAAGTAAAGTACCTTAGGAGGAATGTCAAGTTGAAGCACAAGCCAATTGACACTTCTAAGGCCAAATTCTTGAAGAAGGTTGCTGATGTGAGGCACAAGATAAAGCCGACAGAAGGAGGTGATTCCTTGAAGCTGAGTTTTGTGTAGGTGACCGTGAAGGGCAAGAGATTTGCAGCTTTGGTGGATATAGGAGCTACTCATAGCTTCTTAAGCAGGAAAGCAGCAAAGTCTTCTGGGAAGAAAGCAAAGATGGAGAGGGAATGGAGTGCTTTCAAAGCAGTCAACTCTACCATGAAAGTTGTTATTGGTGTGATGGAAAACGCTAAGATGAGAGTGGGATCGTGGTTTGGAAAGTTGGACTTGAGGATTGTGGACATGGATGATCATTATATGGCGCTGGGGCAAGATTTCATGAGACTTGCACAAGCCATACCAATGGTGGACCGAGACATTCTCTTGATCATAGATGAAGGAATAACCATGATGGTTCCAATGAATAGAAGGAGTTTCTTGGGTATAGAACGAGGATGAATTCTATGAATTTGTATCCCAAAGATCCGAATGTGAAGCATGAGGATGTGGAGAAAAGAGGAATTGGGAGTATGACTCAAACAACAAGGGAAGGGAAGTTGATTGACTTCATTGCAATCTCACGAACCTTGAGGTACTTGATAGAGACATATTCTACTAATTATCTTCACAATGGAGTTGCAAAAGAAGGGATTCTGAGTACTACTTCAAAGGTAGTGGTTGGAGAAGATTATGAAGGTAGAGATCCTGTTGGTATAGTGGATTTTTGTAAGTGTGCTATGGGCATATATGAATTTCAGTTGACGAAAGCCAAGCTTGGAGAGCTTGGGTGTACATGTGAGGATATTGAGGCTGTGTGCAGATACTTGAGGACACAACATCAATCCAACACATGGGTGGATGAAAGTCAGGGAGGAAACTTCCTGGCCCTCCTTTACTGGAAGGGGCTGCACCACCTTAGCAAGGGGCCTTGGGAGGAGGCTTATTTATGATAGATTGCAGACTTGGATGGAGATTACCAGATGTTGGGATGGAGTCTACATGGGTTGGACATCATGGACAACTAGAGTCATGGACATCGGGTTGGAGACATGGAGCATGACAGTTATGCAGGAGCATGTGTAGAGGTGTCATTCATGGACATTCTATGGGGGAATGCAGAAGCAAAGGATGTTGTGTAGATGTTGTTGTGACATGAATATGTATGAGCCAGAGTGGAGAGGTTGTACACTCTTGTGGAACAAGGCCATGGGCTGAACATGTTGCAGATGGGATGGAGATTCCATGGACCTGAACATGGGAATTGGATAGATTCTTGATGAGTCCGAGATGTAGCAGAAGTCAGGGAAAGACTGATGGGAACATAAAGATGTGCATTCTTATGGTTTGGGCGCATGGTTGGATTAGCTACCCAACTAGTTCGAGTTATGAGGGGTACCAGTGTGTAGAGGTATGTTGGCATTAGTTGAGATGAGTCAATGCATGACAGAGATGTGTCTGTATTAGTTCTACACTTGATAGGTAGACTACAGGATGAGGATGAGACATGATGGAGATGTGGTTCTACATGTGTTGCAGGGATGTTTACAGTATGTGGAGGAGTTGATAGCGTGGACAAGACTGTTCGAATATGGAAATCTTGATCTTGGTGGATGGCTACTAGGATGGTATGTTGTCGAGGACGACAACGACTTCAGGTGGAGGAGGATGTAAGGACCTTCGGTTCTTACTACCACTGAATGACGAGTTATGAAAGTGTTACGACCAGCACGTGCGAGGAAACATAAGGTTGAAGTGCGTAGATGGGATGAGCGACCACGTTTATACGATGGTTGAGCGTGGGCGCCCATGAAGTGAAGCTGACGGTTGAAGTAATGGTTGAGGGCGTGGTTGATGGGCCGACCAGCGACAAGCATAGACAAACGCGTTGGTTTAACATGAAATAGAGGTCGGCCAAGTGATGACGCAACCATCCAAGGATTGTGTATATTGTATACGAGTTGGAGCTCATTATCATCAATCGCTCATCACTCAAACATGTAGAGAAGTGCGTAGAATGAAGAGTAGCTGCAACAATAGAAGGGAGACGTAGAACGGTGATGCGCCCAATGTTGGGTGAGGCTACACGAGGGGTAAACGCACATCTTGGTTTTGGGTGAAGGGCGCGGGCAGGGTCACCCACCGATTGGAGAAAGGTGTGCACGGTGTGTGTGGCGCCCAGGTTGTGCGAAGGAGCGCCCGACAGTGAAATGTTGGTGAGCGCCCGGTTTGTGCGACGACTTGGAACAGGTTTGTGGGTGACTTAGGTGAGCGCCCACCTGTTGTCTAAGTGTGCATAGTGTGACTTTTGGTGAAGTGTTGAGATTGTGAACGGAGGAGTGTCTCGTGTAGAGGTGCCCGTGTGTGGTGACTTGGAGGCGTGCCCAAGTTGGGAAAACAACATGATCATGCGACAAGGTGAACGAAGGGTTGGTGAGTCATGCGACAACCGTGCGGAGGTGCCGATGAGCTAGGCAACCGAGTTTTGCTGAAGATTGTAAATTTGGCTAAGTATGAAACTTGGGGTTACCAAGTATACTTGTAAAGCTTGTAACTTGTAAAAGATTGTATAATATATTATCGGGCAGACTCATTGTTCAAGGAGTTACCCCTCCCTTTATACTGTGCAATTGTGTTGTTCATGTATAATTGTTGATGATAATGAATGTGTATGGGTGTTCATTGGTATAAAGGAAACATTAATAATACTTGGTTGAGAAACACAAACTAAGTAGGAAGAAGTGGTTAGGCGTAGTCCACAAACATAAATATTGGTGAAAAGAAAGTGTTCGGTAGTGTTGCACCTCGCCTAGCACGGTTGGAAGATTACTGTTGGCCTGGCATCGTGACAGGAATAATCTCAAATCCCTAGGAAATTGTGGGTAGGAGCCACGTGGCACGAATATAATTTTTTAAATTTATTGAAAATCAATGCAACTTAACAAACTCTGTAGCACACTACAACTATTTAGAAGCATTAGGACTAAGCATATGCTTAGCATATTCCCTTCAGAATAAATCTAAATTATCAATTAAAACAATAAAATATAAAAGCCAACAAATCCTCATCCACTTTAAATTGAAATAAGAGCCTTCAAGAATAATATAGCTACCATACAAAAAGTAAACTATTATATAAAACGTAAACCAAATAAAACATGTCGAAAAAAATAGAAACCTTCATTTGAGTTTCTTGTTACTTTTCAGAAATGGCTCCAAACATTAATAATAATGCATAACTTGCATTGTTCTCAAATTTTGACCATGCTCAAGATGATCACAGTGTAGATGCAAAATCACTCTTCTAGTCCAAAACACCACATAAATGAATGGCATGAGAAAATGAATGAAAGTAATGAGGAATTAAACAAAGGGATGAAGGAATGAAATAATTTTTCCACAGAAAAAATTTACAAGTTAATATTATATATAAATACCTAATACAATTCACTTCATATTAACATTCCATTTCAATTTACTATTTGCTATAAATGATTTTGTTTTCATAATAAGTATGATAATAAATGTAGTTTTCTAAGGATAGACATAATATTACTAGATCCAATTATAGAAGGGAAAAATAGATTTTTCCATTTAGTAAAATAATATAACCAAAAACAATGCTTATATTCCTAACTAAGTTTTAAAAGTTAATTATTAAAGCCACACATTCAAGGTAACAAATAGATGACATTCCATAATTCTTAATTAAAGACTTATAGAGCACATATAACAACTTAACAAACTTGAGCATAATTTGATTATAGATTTGGCTTAACATACCTGGGAATAATTTGATTACAAATTTGGAAATATGATGGATATGGAAAAAATAAAACAATTAATTTTTCTCTTTTATTGATCTTATGGATTTATAAAATTTTCTATTATAGTGATGCAACATAACCTTAATATTAAAGAAGAGGAAGAATGAAGCTTATGCATTAGTGAAAGACAAAAAAATCGTAATCATAAAAGATGAAGTCATTCCGTTATAGCAGATGATAATATGGAATACAGTCCTAAACGAAACAACTCCCATACCAAAGAAGAATGTTGGTGATGCATCAATAGAAGAGAAATTTTGTGGCCCACGAAATGGCCATGGCATTCCGGGACTAGTCATAGAGTCCCTGGGTAGTTGTTGACATGCAATATTTTATAAGATCAAGATTTTCTACGCAATTGGCCAACAAACCCACCCAACATTAACCCTTTTGGCACCATTCGTGGAGTCGATGAAGTCTCACTCAAGACGCTAATGAGGGACTAATAGAACTAGGTTTAGGTAGTCATATGGGACTATTAGGATCCTAAAGAATTGTAAATCTTACCCCAACACAAGACTTAAACAAATACCAGATGAACACCTATTAGTCATTAAGATGTTGCATGTTGCACAAGACCTCACCGACTCTCATACGTATTAGTTAGTGCACGATCCATACTTGACCATAAGACTGAGGCCAAGAAATAACACTCTTCCTGGCAACCCTTTTGTCTCATTACACAGATTACCACTCACTACAACAGTGCCTAATCATATGAAGCCATTACCAAACTATTATTCTGCTTACCTATTTGAAACATTAAGTTACATTAAACCCAATCGAAAAATATTCAACAAATATTAAATGAATAGATAACATTAATAAAACCATACATATCTATACACCAAGATAACAAAAGTAACTAATTAGTATTTCTATTACTTCATAAGAGAACATAAAAGGGCAGAAGGATCTACAACAAAAGTCATACATAAGTCGACTCACCAGGCTTCATTGATTGTTCATAATACAACACAATGACCAAAACAGTGCCAACACATAATGACTCTCTATACTATGTTATTTTTGTTTCATTCATGTTGCATAGAAACTACAGCTGCAAAAACTAACACTTGAGACTATTGTAACCAAAAATATATAACAACAACAATCATTTCATCTTCGGTAGCATTAGTTTGATTATCCAATCATCTAACCAATGATATGTCTCAAACATGTTCATATATTGGCTCCTGGAAGCTTCTTTTTCTTCCTTCGTCCAACTTCTCCACTCCTCCACCTATCTGCCCCTACTGGCTAATCATTAGGATATTTTATGACATCCTTTCTCAAGTTGTCCCATGTCTTCTAATCGCTTGCTGGAAATATCTCATGCTCGCTCATCCCACTTTGTCGACCTTCTTCTTCCTACAAATATCTTCAACGCCTCATTCCATGGTATCACTCTCTTTCTTCAAACTCACCTACAAAGTCCTAACTACCTAATATTATTCACATGTCTCTTGTCTCTCTAGATGCTACCATCACCTTCGTGCATTGTGCCTCCCTGCGTTATGACTCTTAGTCATGTGCTCCTGCGCCAAATCTCACTATTGTGCTTGCGCTTAAATTGCTTCTCGTCTAGTGCCACTCTATCCTCCACATCACCACCTACCACCAACAAGCCCCCAACACAAAACTATGGCTTGTCTCAAACCATTCAATCCTTCTCCTGAGAGGATATTTTCTCCTCTATGGCCTTTTGCAATGCATTTAAGGCTTCTTCGTGTGTCGTTCCAATGTTTAGATCTTAGGTGATAGCACCAACATCCTCGTTGCTTACTCGTTCCACTGTTAGCAGTATTTCATTACACTTATTTGTAATTGCAAATATCCAATTTCTAAGATCATTCCACTACTCTTTTTCCTTACTAAGCTTCTCATTATGCTATTTAAGTTGAAACTTTTCTTGCGTTGTGTTACACATGTTAGTAAAGCTCATCATGCTCGTGATCTTCTCAATCTTATGTATTCCCTCATCGTCCTTCAAAATATGGTTGGTGACCTATTCTACGGTTATAATGTTTAACAAGACAATCATGTAACAACCTTGGTTACAAACTCATGTAAAAATATATAAGGCCACGATGATGGGACATGTATTCTACACTGAATAGTGGGGGAAGCATCCTAGAGTGTGTTGATTTAGTTTATTATGGCTAAGGAAGTTGGAAAATGAAATGGCTAAGGCTTTGGAAAGGAAAAAAGGAATTTTGGCACATTGATTTATGAAAGTGATGGAAATTAGGAGAAAAAGAAGATGAAAAGTCGCAGGTTGCATGTGAGGAGGAAATTGAAGGAAAATAATGGAAAATGAAGAAAATAGAGGCCGCACTAATAAAAAGGCTTTTGAGGATCAGTGGGCAAGACTTACTCAGTTCAGTGTTGGATATATCTCATTATTCTCTCTCTGATACCCTTGGATACTTAGATTTTTCTTGGAGCACTCTTTGAGCATGTGGCATACTTGGATTTTTGGAGCAAGAAGGAAAAGGAAGAGCAACTATTTTTACCATGCATGGCACATGCATGTGGTTTCTTTGTCATGATATGTCACTAGCATGAAGGATTGCCTAGATTGACAGTGGATTTGCCCAGCCTTTCCATTTTCTAGATAGCCATGGTGTTGTGGGTTTATTTTCTTTGTTTTCTTGTTGGTTCTCATGTTTCATTAGCTTGGGTTGAGCTATTACTCCCTGAAATCTTTGGTTGGGAAAATGCTCTAGAGCCCTATAACGACTTGGGTTGAATTACTAGTCCCATAGCCTTGGTCGGAAAAATGCTCTGGAGCCTTGGAACATCTTGGGTTGAGTTACTAGTCTCATAGCCTGGGTTTCAAAAACACTCTGGAGCCCTTGGTGGGTTGAGTTACTAGTCCCATAGCCCTGGTTGGACAAATGATCTGGAGCCTGGTAAAAGTTGTGAGTTGAGTTAGTAGTCCCGTAGCCCTTGTTGGAAAAACACTGGAGCCCTATAAAAGTTGTGGGTTGAGTTACTAGTCCTGGGAGTGAGGTTGGAACAAACACTCTTGAGCCCTGGAAGGTTAGGATAGAGACTGATCTGATGTTGGTTTTGTGATGTTCGACTGTTAGGTGGAATCATTGTTTGATGGGTTGAGGTGGATGGCCTCTGAAATCGATGGATGAGTTTTGGTTGATGTGTTCTATGAGATCCCACATTCATGCTTGGAATATGGCACGGGGATGGATGGCTGAAGAGACTTTTGGCTTAGCCATTCTATGATCTAGTGGAACGTGGAAGTCCCATCCCGAGTTTTGATTTTGCATCATTAGTAAAAGGTTATTTCTCATTGTATTTATATGAGCATTATGGTGGATTATATGTTGTTTATATGGCTATGACTTCATTGGTATTTATGTCCCTATTATGTTGGTTATGTATGCATTTTATGACAACAGTTATGTATGGCTCTCATCATGTTCTTACTTGTTATTGAATGATTAATGCATCTATGACATAATGGGTGGAATGGAAGCTAATGTGATAAGGAGACAATGCTTCATAGTGAATCTCATATAAGTATGAGACCCAAGCTATGCTTAGATATGTCATTTACAATTGTAGGTTGCATATTTACTAAGTGTTTGACAAAATGTCTATCATGGTTAGCCTTGGTTAGGTCAAGAACTTGATCAAGTTTTGAGTTATAGGATTTTTTTTGGTGTCATTTAATGTCTTGGAGAGCCTCATCAAGTTCTAGGCATTGGTTTGGAGGCTAGCCCTAAAAAACTGGCTTAAATATTGAAGTATCTAGCACAAAACTGATTGATAGAGACTGCAACCTCTCCCTTACAGGCATTATGGGGAAGAATATATGTTTACAATCGCATGCATGCCTTTTCATTGGAGCGACTCTGGGTTTAATTCATTTAAATTCTAGGTTAACTTAGGGGTTGGGCACCTTGAGTGGTGGATTAGCTCCTGGGGGTCCTCAAGTAGCCGAGGGAGGTCTGTGTGTTGTGTTTCCATCGATTCCATTTCCTTAAGGTTACCTAGGAGGTTGAACCATATCATAGTAGCCTCTCGTAGCATGTTTACCCTAGTTGGCCAATTGCTTAGGTAGATGTGGGAGGAGGGTGTTACAACTCCATAGCTAATTTCCCTACTCAACCATACCTTGACAATGTCTCTCGTATTCGGCCATTTCCTCCATAGCTTTTCAAATAAACTCCCTTCACTCACATTCTTTTCCTTATCAAAAATTATTTTTTCGAGGTGGCCCCCAACATTGCACCCTATCTATTCTAATGACAATACTATGTAGAATCCTCCTTGATGTGGAGTGTTCTACCAATTTTTACCTTGGAAAATTCAAAAGAACTACTAAGTATTAATTTGAACGAAACCAATCCCAATTCCATAAAACCTTCAACCACTATAGCTTATTTATGTACAACTGGTAGATGACTTCCTGACTCCTCATACAATTTGTGCAGGAGCTCGATTATCCCTGTATAGTTTCAACTAGCTCCCATTGACAAACCACTCATGCAATGTGTTTTCCAAGTTATGTAGTTGCATTGAGCCCACATTTGTTATGTGTTGGATTATATATGGCCCCATCTAATGCATCTGAAACATTCTCGGATGCTTGGAAAACATACTGTCCTATAGGAATACTGAGTCCCCGACTAAAATCACCTTTTGCTTAATTCTTATATCATTTCAAGATTTATCTTAAGCCTTCTTCATTTCTTGGTGGAAACTGACCAATGCTTGTTTCTCTTCCAGTTGTAATAAATATTGTAACTTGTACTCCATTGTGCCAGAATCCATTAGCCATGTGCTACTGTGATGCATAGGCTCAAAACTAAAAAATCCATTAGCATGATAGCTTCTTGTTCATATAATAATCAGAAGGGTTTTTCCCCAATCAACCTTTTAAATGTAGTCCTATAGGCCCACAGAAGTATTAGTATCCTCAAGTCACAGTCATCACACTGCACATTTCACACCTTGGTGAGCACAGTCTCTAGTAAATTATTAAATGACTCCACCGTACCATTAGGTTGAATATGGTAGGGGGTACTTTTCTGATGATAAATTTCAAATTCCTTCATTAACGCAGAAATAGTCTTATTCAAAAAGTGATTTCCTTGATCACTCATCAAAATTCTTGGGAATCCAAGCATGGTCACCACATTTTCAAATAAAATATTCACAGTTGTCTCTGCGTTGCAATCCTTCACTAGCGTGGCTTCTACCCATATGGCTAGATAATCAGTGGCAGTAATTATGTATCACACTCCAATATTATTTATTAGTGGTTTGATTGGTCCTACATTATCAATACCGTATTTTTCAAATGGTTATAGAGTGAGATGGGGAGTGAATGACATTTTGTTTGTTGGGATGAATTCCAAACTCATTATCATACATCATAGGTCCTACAAAACTCTTTAGCATTTGTATGTAGAGTGGGCCACCATATCCCCATGTGCAACATCTTCTACATTATGGCGAGTCCTGCATAGTTTCCTCTTGCGACACCCGCATGCACCTATATCAAAATCAGTTGTTGTTCATGCTTTGTAACACACTTATACATAATTCCATATACTCCCAACTTATATATCAAACCCAAAATCATCTAACAATCAATAACTTTCACCACTAGTTTCCTCTTTTGTGTAATTGTATAATCTTTTGGTTCCATTATTGTACTTAAAAAGCTCACAATCTCTACAAAGTAGTCGTTTGCCTTGGTCACAACAAAAGTTTCGCATCCAATAGATTGTCCTTCAAGTTTTGTGCCTCTTCTCTGGAAGTCAAGAGTGACAAATGATCAGGTATCATGTTCAACCTACCAGGCTTAACCACCAATTGAAAATAATACTCCTGGAAATAGAGAAACCATATGCAAATTCTACCCCCCAATAGAAGCTTGCTAGTGAGGTAACTTAATGGATAATGATGGGTGAAAGTATGGAGAAGGCTTACACTTTTTGGAAAGCGAGGGCACATTTAGGTGGAAAAAATGATGACTTGATTGAGCCATTTAAGTGCTCAATTGAGCTTTTTTTAAGCACTCGATCGAGCTCCTCGGGCACTAAAATTGTAGCTTGATCGAGGGTTAAAAACAAACCCTCAATCAAAATTTATGGCTCGATCGAGCTATAGTTGTATACTTATTTATCATAACCTAAAATTATTTAACACACACACACACACACACACACACACATATATATAACATAGTTACAACTATAGTTCATAACTTTATAACTATATAATTATAAATATAACTATATATATTTAACTATTATAAAGTTATAACATCACATAACTATATATTA
>APFE030880004.1:30055-59093 GCA_000404065.3 Pinus taeda
ATCCTTATGCTTTCTAAAGTCCCTATACATTTCCTCTACCATAGACTTTATAGCTAGGAAACTTTCTACGAATTGAGGATCTGGCCCTATAGAACCTTCCTCTGACATTGTCTTTCGAGAATAGACTCTCCCAATTTCAGGGTTAGTTTCCACCAACTCTCCTTGTCCTAATTTGAGGTTTTATCTAGTGAGAATTCACAGCTAAACCACCACATGCTTGTCTAACCTTACATCCTAAAGCTTTGATACCACTTAATCTCATAATCACCCTATGAGTTACCCCAATTTAAAGTTTATTAAACAAAAGGTATTACAGACTCATGTGCCGGTGTGTGTTCTGTGTTATTTAAGAAATGGATCAATCAGATTACCAATACATAGACATTTAAATGGAAACAGAATAGAGAAATACAAAAGTAGTTTTAATAAGGAGTTCACCCTATTCTTCAGGGCTACATCTCTGCTCCAGCTTTCAGTGGTGGCCTTATTTTATTGGGTATTTGAGCAGAGAATTACAATGCACGGACTCAATGTGAGTTCTCCTGATGCATGTTTGCTTGGCAAGGTGGTACTCGGATTCCCCAAGCCACTGGAGTACACAGACTCTTCTTCTTCTTCTTCCTACCAGCTCTGTGACCTTCTGGTCTATAGTGGAAGGAGCCAAATGGTATGTTCGATCCAGACAGATTCCTCTATGGGATGGCTTGAATCTCTCAAGCTCTCTAGTGCTCGATGATGCCGCTGGTCAGCTCGGCCCTCTGTCTATCTCTGCTTTAGCTTAACTGCATCTTCTCTGGTTTCTGTCTCTTAGTGTTCAACTATGTCTACTTCCCCCTTATTCGACTGTCTCTGGCCATGGCTTTTAATCATTCAAATCCATGCCCGTTCGGTTCCTCTTCCACCTCTGTCGATTCACCTTCTGCAGCTGTGCTTGGAGTTCCCTGTTCAGCGTCAGCATGAACGCTCAAGGTGTAGCCATGGGTCCCCATCTGAACAACGCCAGCCTGCTCGTCAATTCATTTCTTCAGTTACGTCATGGATGCGTTCTTCCTCCACCATGGTGGTCAAATGGACCTCAAATATTTACAAACACGACTTAATCCTTCGTCGATTCCGCTTTGTCCATTGGGCGTAATCTCAGCCGTCCGATCTGGATTCCCCAGATCCAACGTCATACACACGTTCTATGTGGTTGACCTGCTCGACCGATAACGCGTGATCAACGGCGGTTTTCTCTCACCTCCGCCGCCACGCATCGATCGTTAAGTGGGATCGCTCTGCTTTCTCCAAAACTGTTTACCGTTTGAGGGTGCCCCGATCAATGCCGCTGGTTTCCAGAGCGCAGGTCCCACCTTGTACGATTAGCGCTTTTTTCCTTTTCGCCCATGCTTCTTCAGTTCACCATTCGTCCAAGTGCTCGGGCTTCGCCCATTTCAGCCCTATTCACCCAACGATGCGCTAATCGGGCATCAAAAATCACCTCCTTTTCCTGATCTGGGGCTCCCAGGGGCTACTTTGACCTCCTGCGCAGTCTCCATGGGCCTTGGTCAGTATGCTTTGACCGAGGTCCTCATCATTCCATGTTGGCTGCCATTGCCACTAGTTCATGGTGTTTTTGACCGCTGTTTTTGGAATTTTTAGAGATTCGTCCCAACTTGATATATTCATGGTTCTTAGTTAGTATTTAATGGATCCGATCGGATCATAAGGAGAGAAGAAGAACATGATTCCTCAATAGATAGAGGGAGGGGATTGTCTATAGGATTAAAACACTTAAAGGTAGTAACTCACTCCAACCATAACTCAAGTTGTGTATTATATTCTACAGTGGCCAATACCCCATGTGACAAGTTATTTCCTTTATTGTTGATGCAATACACTCAGGGAGGTTTACATGTAGCAAGAGTTTCTTGACATGGATTGGATCATTGTATTATTTTTCATCTATCTTGATGCTTTTAGAGTGGAAATATTTGGGGGAATCAACTTGCAAAGTGTTTTGAACAGTAGGTTATAGTTTGTAAAATTTGGGTTTGAAACATTTTGTTTCCATTTTGAGGCATCAAATGACGATTTTTTATATGTTTTAACCTGGTACAATAAATTGTTGAAAACAAATTCTCAATAAAATGAAAAACATAGAATGGAAAACACACACATATTAACCCAAATATTTTACCCTCGAAACCCAAAACGGGAAAACTAGAGAAATTTTTCAATATATACAGACACACACACACACACACACACACACACAACGTGGCATCCATAAAACACCAATCCATTTACATTAGATTATAATAAAATCATATTTCCTTAATTAAAATTACAAAACCATGGGCTAAACCATCTTTTGTGACAAAGCCACTAAAAACAAAAACCATATGTTGAAAACCACCAAACAATATACAAAAACCGACCAAAATTTCTATTAAGGCCAATTCATGTAGGACAATTATGTCACCCTGTAACCCACCACTCACTGCACCTGACACAAAGTAGAACACATGGGGGTAGCTGTGCAAAGAATACAACAAATACCTTACATTCTCCCTCTTCTTGTTTTCTTTGCACACAGGGGATCACGAGAGTACATGATCAACAATCAAGGGCAATATTGCTTATTGTTTCTCTACATTAAGTGCTCATAGGTTTTGTTAATGAATCTAAAACATTCTTCAAAGTGTCCACCTTTTCCAATAATACCTTCTTATCTTCAATAATATATCTCATAAAGTGATACTGGTAAGCAATATGATTTTTCTTAAAATAATATGTTGGGTTCTCCACTAGGAAGATTGTGCTCTTACTATCATAATCTATCATCACACCTTGTTTGACTAACCTAATACCTAAACACAACATCCACAACCATAATGCTTCCTTGTTTTCTTTAATGGTTATCACGTATTCAACTTTTGTTGTTGAGAGGGCCACTATAGATTATCTCTTGCTCATCCAATTGATTACTCCTCCAAATAGGTTAAACAGATACCCACTTATAGATTTCCTATGATCTAGATCTCCAAGCCAATCTACATAAAAAAAACAATGTATGTACAACACTCTTTGCAATCTTGGTCTTTCCTTGGTAGCAAATCCATAACTCATAGTGCCACACAAATACTTGAAAACCCTCTACATTGTTATCTAATGCTCCTTCCTTGGTTTTGACATATAGTTAGTCAATACTCCCACTACATATGCAATATCAAGTTTAGTACATACCAATGCATACATCAAAATCCAACCACATTGGCATTTGGAACACAGGTCATGTTTTCTTCCTCTTCCCATGTCTTGGGAAATTGTTTCACATATAATTTTATAATCACAAGAATAGGGAACTTTAGAGATTTACACTCCTACATATTAAATCTTTGCAATACTATCTCAACGTATTTCCTTTGATTTAACCAAAGTTTCATGTTTTCCTAATCTCCTTTAATTTCCTTTCCCAAAATGAAATCAAGATCTGTTATGTCAAATTTAGAGCACAATTGAGTTTTCATTTCCGAGATGATTTCCCTGTGGGTTCAAATCAATGGCATATCATCCATATACAATATCAAATAAACAAGATAATCATCAGTTCATTTAAAACCACACAGTGATCAACTTTTCTCCTTGTGAAGCCAAGTCACAATATATAAGTACCAAATTTTTCATACCACATCCTTGGTGATTGCTTCAACCCATATATGGAGTTTTTTAGCCATGCTTTCTCTTTATTTCCCTTCACCGCAAAATCTTCTATATGCTTCATGTAGATTTCTTTTTCCATATCCCCATGTAGGAATGTTGTCTTAATGTCCATCTATTCCCCTTCAAAATCAAAAGTAGCAACAAAAAATAAAAGAAGTCTTATAGAAGTCAAATTTGAAACAAGACCAATGATCTCACCAAAGTCAATTCCCTCTACTTGGGAAGAACCGTTTGTTACTAACTGACTTTTGTGTTTCTCAACTTTTCCTTCTACATTCAAATTATTCTTAAACACACATTGCTGCCATTTGGATCTCTTCAAGTTGACAACTCCACCAGAGCCCAAACCCCATTTTTGCCTAAGGATGTCATTTCTTCATCCATGACATTTTTCCATGGTTTTCCATTCTTTAAATCCATTGCCTCCTGAGCATTTATAAGATCATCATCAATAATAAATAAAGAAAAATTTGAATGGAAATTAAGTGGATTATACTTTTTTGGTTGCCTTCTTTTCCGAACTGATCTCATTAATACCATAGTATGTGGTTCTTCTCCTTCTTATTCATTTTCTTCTATATACTATGATTCATCATCCTTCAATTCGAACTTTATTTTCTTTGGCTTTATCTCCCTTGGTAGGACATCATGTTTGACAACATCTTTTATTTATATAAATATTACTCCTTGATTATACACAACCTTAGATTGGTTTATGGGTTCCAAAGTGTAGTATACTTTTTTGGTTGCCTTTTTTCCTGGACTAATCTCATCAATATGGGAGTATGTGGTTCTTCTTCATCTTATTAATTTTCTTCCATATACTATGATTCATTGTCCCTCAATTCAAACTCTATCTTCTTTGTTTTTTTCTCCCTTGGTAGGACTTCTTGTTTAACAACATCATTGATTTTCTCAACACTACACCTTGACTATACACAAACTTCATAGTTTATGGGTTTCAAATCTTATAAGCTTTTAGACCATCATTGTATCCAATAAATATACACCACATAGATTACTTATCTAGTTTATCCCTATTATCCTTTCAAACATGTACCTAAGCATGATAACCAAATAGGCTGAGATGTTTAAGAGAAGGTTTCTTGCCAATCCATACCTGATGTAGAGTTTATCGTCCAACGTTAGTGAGCATGATCTATTTACCAAACAACACACAATATCCACTTCATATGCCCATAATTATTGTCCTAAACTAGGACCACTAAGCATGCTCCTTGCTTTCTCCATTAGTGTCCTATTAATCCTTTCTACAACTACATTATGTTGAGGTGCGTATGAAGTAGTATTATGCCTTTTTATGTTGCACTTAATAATTCTTCAAATTCATTCCCAAAAAATTCTCCACAATTATCTATCCTCATGTTTGCCACCAAACAATCTTCCCTTATAGTTTTGGAATGAAATAGGCCCCTCTTTTTATTTTTATTTTTTATTTTAAAACTTGTTGTTTTCTCTTAGTAAAATGGAATCATGATTCATTTTCCCAGTAGAGATTTTTATTTTTGTGTGATGATTATGCTAAGTTTGTTTTAAAATTTGACAAAAACTTATTTTCATTGAATCTATGATTATGATGGTGATCTTGAAATAACTTGAGGCAAAACCTAAATCTTAATATCCATGGGTTGATGCATGTCTTTTGTTGCTTGGATAAATTCACGCAACTTCATCCTTACGTAGTTATAGACATCACCTTCCTTGTGTTTTTATGAACAACCTTAATTATGTTGGAGATCTATTTGGTAAAAGTCCAAATATAAACCTAATGTTTTGAATGTTTACTCTTATACACTTCCTTTGTTCTAATTATGGATTGAACTTATACTTATTACCTGATGTTTCTATATGTTATATGTTTTGGAATATGAATGATTTAATTATCTCTTGTGGACTTTACTATATTATGTCACAATGTATTTGTAGTCACTAAGGATGCATTTCTAGAATATGTAACAATGCATTTCTAGTATAGGGCATCCCCTCACAAGAATTTCTAGTCATGAAGGATGCCACCTACAGTGTAAAAGGTATGCCAGTTCACTTCCTCAAAAAGAAATGAAAGGATTTAGTTTTCTTCCTTAGGTGTTTCATTGCATGTGAGGGTTGATATGGCCTTGTGTTTCTGTATCACACACGTATTTTGATAGTATTTATTGGGCATAAGTTAAACCCTCCATTCTATTTGCATAAAACCTTTCGAACATGGCCAAGTGTTATCAAAGGGATTGAAAAAATCCTGAGCATAGCTTGTTCCACTATGGGTTGATATGTATACTTTTTAAATGTCATTTGGCCAAAAATGGATTCCTGGGATATGTTCCTTCATCGAAATGGTTTTGAAAACCCTCATGGATATGTTCAAGAAGTAATCCATACTAGGGTTTCACCAAATTCCTGAGAAGCTACTCCAGATTCCTATGTATCTCACAAACCTGATGAGCATTCGGGCCCTGATAACCTCTATCGTTCAAATGAGTCAAATTTATGTGAGGAAAAAATGGGTAAAAGCCCTAGTTTTGTGCATGCTTGTGTCAACTATAGTATGGCAAAAAACAATTAAGTTTCAACATGTTGAATTAAAACCTAACTCTAAGGATGACGTTGAGCCTAACTCTTTGAACAATAATAACCAATATCGACCTGCACACAAGAAAGAAAAGAGTCAGCAGAGTCTGGAACTTCTATTTCAAATTAAAAATAAGAAGGAATCTTGTAGAATCGCTCAAGATTGAGGAAATAAGTGTAAACAGGGCCCTGTCATTAGTGATTATGTCCATGTCCATGTCCATGATCTCGAGGAACCAGTGTCGAAAAAGAACCAACCTCAATCCGACCCTAATCATGAATTTTTAGATGATAATGTTAATGGTTAGGTTAGTGATATTGTTTTTAACTGTGGTGACTATTTAGAATACAAGGCCAATTATGATTGATGTGTACAAAGCATGTGTTGACAATAAAGATATTCAATTATTATTCCTTTCCTCGAGCACATGATCCACTAGCTCCAACAAGAAAATAATCAACTCAAGATGTTGAACCAACATAGAGCGAACCAAGGTGATAAGAAATATTCTGGACTAGAAGAGAAATTGTAGATGTGAGACACCCATATAATTATTAAATTTTCCAATGTCAAAGTTGTAATTACATCAAATTCTCAAAGTCAGAACTCTACTAGATAAGATATTGTCAGTTTTTTATTTTTGGGTCAAAAGATTGTCAAGGCATGCTTAAATAATTTTACTTAGTCCATTAGTTTTAAAGGCAACTACAGAATCTTAGATTCCATAACTGCCTTATTTTGATAATAAAGTAAATTGTTAATTCCATGCTCCTTGATATGTAATAGGTGTGCATTTTATTATGGAAATTGGTATTGGTTATGACGACGTCGATTTCAATGGATATGGTCCAATATTTCCAAATTGTCTTTGCATAATGTGTTAGTTATTTATGCCATTTTCCTTTAAACAATTTTGATTCTACCTCAAGTGGTCATGATAATAAGATTATGATCCTAGTTTCAATTTTGGTGATTTAGTTTTATACATAGAGAACTCATTTAACATCTAAAAAGAGCCTCGAGCTTTGTGAAAAGGGGAGGAAAGATGGTGATTTAACCCTGGTTACTATAAATGATGATTTTGCTCAAATGATTTTGACTAATCAAGACTTAGTTGCATATGTTATATAAAAATGCACAGTTGACAATGAATCTATTCTGATTTTTTCAAATGTGCCTTGGGAAATTCTGGAGGTTTAATATTGTTATTTTCTCACCATGATTTGGAAATAAACAACAATTTAGTTACATATTTCCTTAAAATATTGATTATGTTTTAAATATATTTGATCGTATTAATCTTTTAAGACTGTTGTTTTAAAAGATAATCTCAATCTCTACATTACTTAGATTCGAATTCTTACAGTGTCATTTGGGAATTCAAGTTATCCTAGTATGTGATTTATGTATACATGAGATTAATACCTTGGTCGTGATAATTTCTATGTTTCATATTATCTTTAATTTCTTACTTGTTGAACAATTTCATGCTTTTAAGTGTTGAAAGATTCATTTTTCAAAGGGAATTATTATGGTCATTTGATTTTCCTCGGTTGGGATAGTATTAGATAATCATATACATCTATATTAGCATTGATTCTTGATTAGACATAGAAAGACAAATTCAAACTTCTATGCATCTTTTTAAGAGATAAGGGTATTATATGATTGCAATTTTATGTCTTTTATGAAAAATCACATTAAGAATGAATTGCATTTAAACTATAATTTCATTTATACTTTAAATTATTTTATATACGAAATAGCTTACATTACGTGAAAAAAATATAAAGCATTCTTTCACATTATTTTTCCAATTACATAAGTTTTTGGTTACTTCCCTTTGTATCATGTGTAAATTTATTTTTGTTTCAATTGTGTATAATATTCTTTATTGTACTTTAACATTATACCTTAGTAGCATAACTGCTAACTCTATTATTGTACCATATTAGACTAGCTAGGTTAACCTGTAATTTAGATATTAACATAAAACGTTGACTTTTAGTCCATGTACATATAACCTTAGAATTATATTAGGATTTTCAAACTCTTTTTTCTTTGCAAGAAGAAAATATTCACAGGCTAACGGAGCCTCAAAACCCGTCGAGAGAGGCTATTTAAACGACTTAGTTTGTGTGAAGAAATTTAGTCCGAGCCACATCCCCTTGTTGACATATGGTCAAAAAGGCCCATCAACGCCTTATTATCCTCTCTTTCCAATCTTCCATGAGAGCCTTGTACTCTTTGAATTTGTTAAAGATTTCAAATTTATCCCTAAGAAAATAGATCCATGTATTCCTTGAAAATTCAACTATAAAGGAGACAATACACAAATTTACCTAGTGAAAGAAATGATATAGGTCCAAACACATTATTATGCATCAACTATAATATTCCCTTTGCCCTTGTAGCGTTAGAGGGGCATCTTACCCGATTTTAGCACCCATATAAACAATTTTCACATAAATAAAAATCCAAAGAGAAATTAGACATACCTTCTTACCATTACCATGTAAACTAAAAGGCCTTTCTCTTCGATGTGTCACAACATTTGATGCCAAAACATAGTCTTTTTTCTAGAGGTTTTAAGAGTTTTTCCTTCTTCAACTCCACTCTTAGGAACAACATAATTTCCGTATCGATCAGTAATAGTGCTTCGCAACAACTTATACAATGTTCCAATGCAAGATCCCCTCAACAAGACTATTTCTCCTCAAATCATTCCATAGGTATCCTTTTCAAACATTATTTTTACACCTGCATCACTAATCTTGGTTACAAAAAATAAATTTTTAGACAATCCTGTGATGTGCAAACACTACGGAGTGTTCTAATTGTTCCACATATGAGATTCGACTTAAATTTTCCTTGTCTTATGATCCTGGATATCAATTCATCTCCTTTGAAAACGTCACTGCTGTTAGGGTCCTATAATAATAGGATTCATAATTTTGAATTGGTTATGTTAGTTTTGTAATATTGTACATAGTTTTGCTTTCTGCAAAATGTTTTCCATATTAAAAATAAAAAAATGTAAAGAGGTTATGTCCTAAAAGAATAATCAAAGGACAAAAAGAAAGAAAAAGATCAAAAAAGTGAAAAATATGAACCCAAAAAGAAATAAAACAGATCATGAAAGTGTGCAAATTCAAATGCCAATACTTTTTACTTTTTTATGCAAAATAAGGTTGTGTGCAGCTGCCACAATCCATGATGGTCAGATAGCTTAATATTGACTTATTAATGCTTTAAATTTTATGTTGATATATGGAGAATAAAGATCTAGCCAAACTGTTTAACCTTGGCATATTAGTAGTTAGGTAGAGAATAAAATGAGTTCATTAGTTTAATTTGAGCCACTGGAAATTATAAGCTTAGAATTAGATAGTTTGCTTGTAAAAAGAAAAGGGAATAAAGGGTCAGCAAGCTCAAATGCACCAAAAAATGAAGAAAAAATGTTGGGATAAATAAAGGGTAGGAAGAAGAAAGGTTGCAAATGTACAAGGTTTCTGAGTCAAAAGCACATTTTCATGCTTAATCCTATGTTTCATGTGTAGGAGCATTAATGAGAAAGAAAATATGTTCACAAGCTGGTTTAACTAATTTCCCCTCATTTCACTATGCCCCCACATGCTTATTTGCTAATCTCCCCATTATCCCTTTATCAGTTATAAATACCCTTTTCCTTTCATTTTGACCCTTACCCCTTGGTTTCACACATTTCCCTAGTAATTACCCTTCAAAAATCACCCCCTACCCAAAATCCCTTTTCCCTAGTGTGAAACCCATTTCCCATTGCAAATATTACCTTGCCCCCCTTATTAATTTCCTTATTTCCCTTCAAAAACCCATAAAAACCCCCTTATCCTAAGTTCTTATCCTCCCGCATTATCTAATTAATTTCCCCGCTTTATATTTCCCTGACAAACCCTTTTTTACCCCACCAACCCTTGGTACGGTTAAAAAACCCCGCCACATAACCCCTGGTCCCACTTTATTAACCCGCTGCTTATATTTAATCCTGACCTTATACACTAATTAATTACAATTTGTTGTATTTAAACCCCGGGCCTTGCAAATCCCTTTCCTGATTCCCTTTATGCAACTTAACCATGCGACATTCGTCCGCTCTGCTACCCCTAGATCCGACGTTGTGTATCCATATCGCGCGCGTTCACCGTCCGATCGATAGTATCCCGAGAGCATGCGAGATTCACGGTTTTTCCTGGGCGTTGTTCTGCTACATGGTGACACCAGGTGAAATTGCGTGCTCATGAAAAATACTGTATGCCCTCCAAAAGCAATGCGATGGCCCAAAAATCACCTCCCCGCCAAAGCCGAAAAATTCTCACTGTTCATTCATAATTTCCACGCCAAAATGTGACCGTTACCCGTTAAAAAGCCGGAAAAGCCTCAATTTTCTCTTTTCCCTCGTTTTTCACTGCAATTGCTGCTCAAGGCATTTGCAACACCCTGGACTTGAAAACAAACTGAATTGACCATTGTTTGCTGCCTGAAGAAGCTTCAGACACCCAATTCAAGAAACCAGTTCACAGTTGAAGCCACCATACCCTCTGCATTCAACATTGAACCCAGTTTGCAAGCCAGGCCGCCAATTTCCAGGTATTCTTGGGAAAACCAGAACGACCCTCCAATTTGAAAATGCACAATCTAATTAAAAGCTTAATTAATTGAAATAAACTAAGAAATTTTCCTAAATTGAAGACAAGCTTATTTGTATACCCCAAACCCTCCTTTTTCAGAAAGGGGCAGACATATTATTACCATGCTCTCTTGCATCTTAGGATATACCATAGATGAGCATGTGGATGAGGTTGTCCTGGCCTTTCTTTCCATCTTTAGCCCAGGCAAGCCTCCTGCTGTTATTTATAACTATGCTTAGTTCATTGCAGACAGGATGCATGAACAGTTCACCAGACTACCAACTAAGAGAGTTTTCAAGTATTCTTCTGTATTATTTCGCATGTTTTTATATTATCAGTCAGATAACTTCCCTGTCAGCATCCAGAAGTTGGATACCAAAGGAAATCCAAGGTCAGTTATTTATTGGACACCCTTGATCCAGAAATACTCCACTGCATTCACCTATAAGGACTTCATTGATTCATTTGTTCATCTAGTCATGAATTTGCTAACCAGTAGTCCTTAGCCCATAATCAGCCAAGAGATCAAGAGGGTCTTACAGTTGGCCAAGAACAACAAGGTGGGTGACTGGTAATTGTACCAGAACCACACAGAGATTAGAGTTTATGGATGCCAACTTGCCCCTTACAAATTGCCCAAATACCTCCCTATGAGGATATTTGCACTAGAATATTTTAGGCAGATCATCAATTTTGATGAAGTCAACTTCCTAGTAGCTAGGAACAAAACCCAATTCAAAATGAAAAATCAATTGGACCCCTTCATTTGTAATAATAGAGAAGCTAGACTAGAGGTAGAGAAGATGTTACAACAAATGAATTTCAAAAATAACTTTATGTGGTAATATGACCCTTATGGAGTCATAAATAAGCTGCAAATCAAGGTCAAATTGGGACCTTTCATCCACCATCCTATACAGGATATTGAGAGGTTTGCCAACCAATCAGAATGGTTGGAAAACGCTCTAATTGAAATGGATAGCATAATAGTGGATGTAGAAAACACACTGATTGATGTAGAGAAACAAATTGATGAAAGTTCTTTCCTGCAGGTTCTAGAACCAGCCTGGGAACCCGTGAATATTCCTCATGTTTTACAGACCCCAACAAATGAGGAGAGAAACCCAAAGAGAAACAGGGAGGAGGGTTCCAGTTATGCCATGGAAACCACAGATGAGTAGTTTGAGCTCAGGAAAAGGCCCAAGCTGAATCCTATAACTAAACAGGAAGAAACCATTGAATTAGTGGAAATCACTGACACTGATACAATGGTGGAAAGAAGCAAAGGCACAACTGCTTCAGGAGAAACACAACAACCTTCAACATCTAACACTCAACTAATTGAGAGACAACTCAATGTTGAGGTTTCTTCTTTCACTAGGCTAGCAGATAGACAAAAAGACATCAAGAACAGATACAAGGAAATCAAATTGAGAAATGAAAAGTTGAAGGCTGAAACCTATGCTCAATAGTTCAAGCATACGGCAGAAAATCAAAGCAAGTTGATGTTAGCTTTTGGCATCAAAGCAGGAAAAATGTAGCCAACTGTCCAGCAACCAACGACATTAGCTAACTACAGAAAAATGGACTTTGAGGTGTTGGCTAGGGATGTTCATCCCATTGACCAAATTGAAATCCACAAGCAGGTAGGAGACATGATCTACTCCACTTTGACAAGAAAGGCCATGGCTGCACATAAGCTGCAAACCTCCTCAGATAACATTACAACCCAATATAAATTGGAAAAGGCCTCCTCACAGGCCAAGGAAAACATGATCAAGTCACTGGAGGACTTGGTAATTGAGCTGGGACATGATCCCAATGACATCAAAGCTATTGAAAAGTTGGTCAAGAAGAAGAATGTGGACATTGTAGCTCTCAAAACATTTAAAACTTCCTCATTCAAAGCACCCATAGGTAAAAGAGGTCCTAGAGAGCCAAACACATCAAGAGGAGATGATGGACTTGGTTTTTCAATTAAATGATCAATTAAAGGAAATGGAAAAGGAGTTAGATAGCTTGATATAGTTAAAACAAGCTAGTCTGGAGACTGCCCCTGCCACTGTTATCCCAACAGTTACTACAACAGTACCTTCCACTTTGGTAGCATCCTTAGCTCCTACAGCGCCAATGGCTATAACCCTCCTAGCTTCTACAACATCTACATCAGCAACAGGGTCAACAACAGTAGCTCAGCCAGGTGATGAGGCTAGTAAATTGGTCAAGGAAATGGAAGACATGTCCATTCAGACCACAAAAATGAACAAGCTCAAAGAAAAGGTGACCAGTCTAGAGACTGACTATAAGCTTGCACAGATTATGCACAAAGAAGAAGTGCAGAAATCAGCAAGGATGAATGAGAAAATAAAAAGCTTAGAGAAGGAATTGACTTTGAAGGAACCAATTGGCCAAGCTAAGGAACAATTATGGGCTAATATCATTGACTCTGTCAATGATATTTGGCCATTAATTCAAGTAATTTTTGAACAGATTGACTTAGTGAAGCAGGCTACAGAAGCCATACAGAGAGTGAAAACAGAATTGGGAGATATGCCAGAGGAAGCAACAAGGACGATTCACTTCCTTAAATCCACAAATAAGTATGAATTGCAGGAATTAGAGATACTTGACAGGACATGTACAATATTAGAAGTAAAAAAGGTCTTCACTAAGAGAAACTTAATGTTAAACCTGGAAGATAAGTGCCAAACCATGCAACTGGCTATAGATAGATTCATGGTTAAATTTGAAGTTTTGAGGCAAAAGGGTTTGCCAAATCCCTTAGTAATAAATGATAAATTAATGACATAGGAGGACTACAATAGAAATTTAGAGAAGTGGCTAGGGATCAAGTGAACACTTCATCTATGAAGGGGATGCCAACTGGCAAGGTCCTATACGAAACTTTTGAGAACTTGTTTTACCTCCAGCATGAGGTAAAACACCTTTTTGTGAATAAGCCCACCTTTGCCAAGTAAATGGAGGCATATGAGATTTATAGGAAAATGATAAATATCCAATTACCAGATGCAAAAACATGGGAGAAATTGAATGACTTACTGTAGAAATACACAGTCAAAACATAAAAATGTACAATAAGGGTAATAGACACATAAAAGGATAATGACAGGCCAGCTAGATGAAAGAGTATTAGGTAAAAGTGTATCAGTTGAAAGATCAGAGTAAAAAGAGCATTCAACGTGAATACCAACAACAAAGAAGAGAATAAAAGGGAAAATATTAGAGCATAAAGACAACACAACCTAATAAATAGGGACAACATACATCAGTTGAACATCTGTCTCTATCTTCTTGCATGAAGATATGTCTTTCTCCTAGTTTAATTCCCAAGACAGTTTAGGATATTTTGTAAATTATTTTTGTATAAATACTTCATAATTTGAAGTATTGAGGGTGGATTTCTATACATTTGTAGAGTTATTTTGATCATAAACGTAAGGGTTATTGTACCAGTTTTTCAAGTCAGCAGACTGGACCAAGTAATAAAGAGATTGCATTACAAGATTCATGTGTTGAGCTATTACAACGAAGTATTTTATTTGTCAAATTTGTTATTTTCTTATGTTTTTCACAAACTTAAATGTTATATAAAGTTGAATGAATTAACTGGAAATTTATCTTAGAATTTGTTTAAGTACACTCTGTTTTGAACAGTGATCATTTCCATGCTTTCTTCCAATATCTGGATCCGAGAATCCTTAATTGCTTCTCCTGATTGACCTCTTTCACTTTCTTCATAATCTGGCCTAAGGAATCCTTAATTTCTCTTTGGATCCGATTGAAAACCACTTCACCATCCAGCCTTGATATATGAAGTAACTCTGCTATCTTACCTTATAGACATTATTTTTAGAACTTGATCCAGTCTTGTTTGCTTGATATTTTACCCCATAGCCCAATGGTAAAAGACACCCCTCTTTTCATCTAAGTAAGTGCTCCCACCACCAAATCCAAATCAAAACCCAAGTACAATCATAACTAGCCTAAAATCAAATAACTAAACAAAGTTAAATAATAAAGAGAGAGCCATCTCTGAGAATTAGGAAGGCTAGATCCTAGTCTCAAAAGTAGGTTTGTGGTTACCTCTAATCATTTCTTTCTAATCAACTCCTGATAAATATTGGAGTGATAACAAATATCATCATATATTTCATACTCGCAAAACCACTTCTTACTAGGAGTCATGTGAAAGGATGCCCCTAAGTTGACCAACCATGCTTGAAGATACACATGTGTACTTGAATAAGTGAAGTACACATCCCCTCCTTTATATGAGGAGGTTTTTTCTTTTGAAGGAGGATTATCCTTAGATCCCTTCCATTTATATACAATTTTGGATCAATAGCTTTCTTGTAATGCCCTTTATTTCCACGTCTCCAACGTACATTTACAATGTTTTCCAAGAGATTTAGATCTTCTGCTAGATTTAGATATTCAACCCAATTACTTATTTTTATTTCTATTCTAGGGGTGTCCTTGTACAAACATGGCATTTGTGTTCTCAATTTCCCTATTTTTCCATATCATCTCCTCTGATAATAAAAATGAAATTATATCGTCGAAACTTAAAGTAATTGCATTACTACCTATGGTAATAACCAAACTATCTCACAAGTCTGGTAAAGAACACAACAAACTGATATAATTATCTATGTATAGAACCACAACATTAACAAGTAATAATTGACTTACTGCAATATTGAAGGCATTTATCTCTCTCTCTATATATATATATATATATTGACACACACACACACACACACACATCAAACACAATGTATAGAGCATGGAGGTAGTTGTGTAATGATTACAATACATGCCCAACAATTTTTGGGGTCAAAATTTCCTAGCTTATGTGAAGAACCCCTAAGTTTATATACACTTAGAGGCCTTTCCAGTAGTGTAAAAATTGTCAATTGGAGTTCATATGCAAACATTATACCTACCACGTTGACCACCATGGTACAAGAGGGTGCCATGTCATCCCCCATTACTTGTGCATATGGGGTTAGTCACGTGTCGACTTTCAAGAATATTCTAAAACATCAAAATTATAACTCTAATTGAGGGTTGAAGAGGTTAAAGCCTTACACCTAGATGGCTATCGAGAAATGTTAAGTACCAAGCCGCTAGGAGGAGAAAATGTTCTATTCTATGTCATTGTATTTGTTCCATAGATGAGAAGAGGTTGTAGGAGTGAGAAGTAAGAGTGTCAAATAGAGTGGGATAAGATTCTATAGTAGTCCAAAGGAAATCCATGTAGTTTTTACCCATACATGTATTTGATATGACTTCCAAACTTGCATAAAAAAAGGTGTTCATCTCTTAAACATTAGCATAACCAAGTCCCATTTTTTGTATTGCCTCAAAATATTCTCCATGTCCTTGGTAGACCAAAGTACAATGTTTTTCCACCCTCTTTTTTTGCATGATATTTGTCGTAGATTGTGGATTTGTTGTCGAAACTAGTGACAATTGATGTTGTAGCTATTTATTTATTTATTTTCATGTGATCTATATAGTTTTAAGGTGGTAGGTGAAATGGGATCATTTTAGACCTTGAAGGAAATCATAAAGTAAAATTACCCAAGGAACTTAGGCATGTGACTAACAACAAAAAAGAATATCTAGCGATGGTTCAAGGAATCTGGCTCCTCAAGGAAATTGTGCAGAGAGATATAGTCATTGTCAAGGATTCTGCCATTACCATATGATCATTAACACATGGATACTCCCCTCCTCCCTGGTGTTTGATTGCATATTTCACAAAAATTTCTTACTTCTTCAAGATTTTAGCCAAGTTCATTAATTTCATGTTATACAAAATATAACTCTTAGGTTGATTAGATGGTTAATTGATAAGCCTTGGAAGAATATGGAAACCTTCAAATATGGACAGGGGTGGTGGGGGGAACAGTTCATCTACACCTCAATTGCATGCTCATTATAAGGGTACAAGGAGATATTATGTGGGTGGAAATCCTCTCCTAAAGAATAAGCACATGGTAACCAGAGGTGATTGGCACATTTATTATGAGGATGTTGGGTTGTTTTATTGATCATCAACAAGGATATATGAAGCATTTATTCCTCACATCAATGCCATTATGGATCATATTTATGAAGGTCATTTCGATTGTAATGGCTTGAATGACATCACTTCCTCTATCCCTTTATACTTACCTTGTGAGTGGCTATTTAGGGAATTCACATTGGTTGACCTCCCCACTTTTAGTCTTGCAATGTAATTAGATTGGACCTCATTCCTCTTACCTCATTATTTGTTACAAAATTCTCCTTGAGATGAGATACATTAACTTGATGCAAGTTCTCTATGAGGAATTGATCTTGGGTTTGCTTATGTGTTAGGTAGTTATGGAGTGGTACAACTACTAATCACCAGCCATGGGTGGTGTACATGAGGTTTATAGCACATTGAAGGGTTTTCATTACCATTGTGGTAATATAGTTTAGATGACAATAGAAATTGAGTGAAGAAAATAATGGTGGGAATAAGCCAACCCAAAATTTTCCAAAGTCATCAAGAAGTAGGAACACTTCTTTGTGGATTTTGTGAAATATATTATATCATTCTAACACTAGGAAGAGGGGGCTATGGATACAATACTTGTTTTTAGAAGCAAAATCAACAAAGTTACTATGAGTCTTTCTTATGTCTAAAAGCTTCTTGCTTGTTTGGTTGGCTTTGTAGATCCCTTCCCCAAGGTACACACAGGTAGTGCCATTGACCATTTTTTTTGTTTTAACAATAATGCAATTTTTTGTATTAGATCAAAATCTATGCCTAGTTCATGACAAATACATCAAGAAATACATCATCATATGTTTAGGTCTTTTAGACTGATCTTTCATGTCCAAAATCAAAATTGCCGCTTGAGTAATTAGTCACACAAACAGAGGGGGGGGTATGAGGATAACTTCCGATAAAGCTCCAAAGTATTTTTTTTTTATATACTACATACACACCTAGTTTATGGTTTAACTTGATGCTGAATGACTTATCAATGGAACTATTACTAATGAATGAAGGATGGTCTTAAGTGGCCATTAACCATCAATTCACCAAATTTTAGATCACATCCCAGATTGGCCCATCCATCTACTTCCTTATTATTGTCGTGTAGTATATGCTTATAACTCATAATTGGAATATCTTTTGTTGCCTTCTTGACACTTTTTAAGAGATTATCCAAATTCTCATCTCTCGGAGATGAATCTTTAACTATGTGTTGAATGATAACAATAGAGTCCCCCAATACAGTGAAAGGGGAAACTTGTTTTTCTTTGGCAAGGAGGATGCCTTGTAGTAAATCATAGGCTTTTGCCTGATTATTTGTCATCCTTACCAAGCCCCATGAGTACTCTTTAAGTCTTTTTTCAATGAAACCATAGATAACCCCTCCCCATCCTACCACCCATAACTAGTGCCATTGATCATTAGTCCATAAAAATACCTAATATAAATCAATATTTATTATTCCAAAAGATGTAAACATTACATTGTGTTAATTCAATACTTGATTTAATATTTTGTTATTTTTAAGTACATCCCTCCAACCTTATAAGCATTGTAACTCATATAAAAATCATCAATAAAAATATTCTAAAAATTCTTAAAAAAAATCAAAATTAATTTAAAAATAAATTATCATATTTTATCCGATTAAAATTAATAAAATAAATTTATAATTAAACATTAAATTTTTATTTATAACAAAATTCAATTTTTTATAAATTAATTTATTATTATATATGATTATATTATTTATCCCAAAAAAACACTTAACCCAAAGCTATAAGACCAAAGTCCTCTTTCAAGGCCATAGTTCCCCTTAATTTACAACTAATCTCAAATAAATGAAAAATACAATTTACATATTTCCTTTAACAAAGGTTTTCAAAATCAAATGTGTTTTTTTGATGTAGCCAAAGCAATTTTAAAAATCAAACTATTGCTTTTGATATAACAAAAATCAATTTTAAGAATAAAATTATTACTATGGATATACATAAAGTAATTTTTAGAATAAGATTATTATGCTTAATGTAAGGAAAGGTGTTTTTAAGAATCAAAGTATTTTATTCTTTTTCGAAACAATCTTAAGCGCTTTTATTACAGGAAAATATTATTATACGATTTTTTAAGAATATTGTCTTTATTTTTAAACTAATATTTCAATTTAAATTGCAATTAATTTAAAAGGGATATAATATTTTTGAAAAAGTTGTCTATACCATTAAATTATTAATTTTGATGTGATAAAAAATAATATTAAGAATAAAATTATTGTTCGCATGTAATTAAAAAATTAATAGATTATGATGTGATAAAAAAAAATATTAAGAATAAAATTATTGTTCGCATGTAATTTAAAAAATTAATAGATTATAATATGAGTCAGTTTTTATTTATTTATTTATTTGTTTTTTTTTTATTTTTCTCATGGTTTATGGTGAAAGTGACCTCTTAAGTTCTAAATGAAACAAGTTGTTAACTTTTATTTATTTTCAAGTGCTTTTTATAAATTAAAAAGGTTTTTATTGATTTTTACTAATGATAGTTCAGATAATGTAAATCTCGATATAGTTTTGGCAATAACCTTCATCATTTAGTATATTAGCCAACTCGTAAGGGAAAATTCACCACCTCATTTTTATTCATTAGAGTCTCAATATGATTTGGTGTTTGTTTGACCAACCACAAAATAAACATAGATCATGCTAGAGAGTAATGGATGGATTGAAGTGATAGGCAATAGAGAGCGATTGTATGCATCAAGTATTTTCTGCGAGAGAAGACTCCATTTTGTGAATGTAATGTTGAAATTTTGATTTGATTAATGAAAGTTGTAGTACTAGTGTTCCAATTAGTGATTGTATATATAATGTGGTCTTAGCATTATAAGTCTTTCATATCCTGAGTTAGTTGAGAGGGACCCTTAACCTAGTTAACACTACCAATTTTTTTAGGTTCAACATAGATAGATATAATTATGTTTTACAGCTCCATTTTGGATATTTTGCATTTGATGGTAATAATCTATATCATTAGTTGTTATAATCTGTATCCAGAATACTATAAACACTATGTTCATTGGTTGTTTATAGTTTAGATATTTTATATCCATTTGTTGACAGTGCTGGACCCGCCAACATGTCAGGGATCTCCTCGGTAAGAAGTCCCAATTATACCTCAAACCGTTTCATGTAGGAGTCCCAGCAATGGGTCGTATGGTAATGCGTTGACCACCATTTCGCACAGAGGCAACTAAGATAACTCTGTTGGTAGCAAGGGTGTGACATATGCAGTGAGCCAAGGAAGTTGGATGAGAGGTTCTAACACACGGGGGCTGAGATTAATGCGCCCCTTGGAAACCTGTGATAGCACAGAGTTAATAAGGGAATACACAAGCAAAGATGCATCACAACATGGAAGACAAGTTAGCTAGCAATCCAAAGTGATGGTTAAACCAACAACACATTTCAAAAAGATTCATACATCTATACATAGAAAGCTATACATGCATGCGTACGCAAAAATACATATATCATTTAGAGTAAACTAGATAGCATAAAATACAATACAACATATGCATGAAACGTGTTGGTTCTTGTTATATTAAGAAGTGCAAGTTCTAGTCATACAATACATCCATGTCCAACCACTAGTTCCGACAGTGGAACGTTACAGCCACAACCACCTGCTCCTCCAAAGAGATGTACTAGCTCTGTGCAGTGGAGAAGCCAAGGCTCGTTACAATACTATCCAAGCTCTCTCCAAGGTAGCCTTATCGAAAGCTTGGCTGACCAAAAGCCCATACAATGAGTTATGAGGGACTATTTATAGCAAAGGGTGGGGTGACCCTTGACATCGCCCTTTGTGACAGTTGATCTACCCTCATGACTCTTCTTCTACTCTATGACTGTTACATCCAACTATCGACACATGAACTTACACTTGACAAGATGTTACATTATAATGCACATGTACCCATGTGAGAGAAAATGGCTTGAGTAAGGCATGCTAGACATCACTATGACTCGGAAAACTGTTGGAAGACCAACTCTTTGACATCTTCGTTGTGGTTGACAATAGCGTACTAATGCCAAGATCGGTAGTCTGCGATGGTGTCCGTGTGCTCCAAGGTGACATCTTTTTAGAACCTGACTCTTGCCTCCATAACATCCGTGTACACTGCTTGGGCTCCTCTATCCAACTCATCTGAAAGCATGCGCATCATTGTCTTCAATGCGGCTAGGCCAACAACATACTTGTGCATGATTTCTGCACTAATGGGAAAGTTTGGGCTGGTGGCAATGTGCATCAACTCGTCAAAGTACGAGTAAAGCTATAGTTGGGCTTGTGCCTTTGTCTTCACCTAGGTGAGTGTCCCAATAGATGGGATGGCATGTGCGCACACCACAACATCCATACTCTTGAATACACGTGCATGGGAAGCCTATATGCTAGTGATGAGCTACGTGAGCTCTTCATAGTTCCAAATCTGACTCCATATATTTGCCTTCAGCTCGACCGTTCTGGGCTTCATCATCTTATACAAGGGAAGTAGGGCTCCCTTGTATCTCATCATCCAAGTTTGCATGTGATCAACAACAACATGCATGTTCGCGAAGATACGTGCTCTTCTAACACATCGTTGCTGCCACCTGTTGAGATGGACGACTCCCTTGTGTACGGTACCAAACTTGGAATACAATGCTTGCATGACTATGTCAAGGGACAACACTTCATCTAGTATTACCTTCTTCAGTTTTGCTCGAGCAGATGCTGTAACCAACTCTCCTCCTTGCTTGGATGTTTGTAGTTCCTTAGCCATTCGCTCATTCTTGGCTATCAAAAAGCGAACACTTGAGCTAGTGGCTTCGACATACACTCTGATAGCATCAGCCAAGGCTACTAGATGTTTGCACATGTCAGACAAGATCACTCGTTCCTCAACTGGCGCAGGAGATGTATGATCATCCCAAGTCAACACTGTGCAAGACTGCACAACTCTATGTTGAGACTTGTTGAATGAGATCTTGTGCATCTCTCCTTCTGGCTGATCCCCAAGGACCTCAATGCCTCCTTGGTCACTTAAGACTTGATCATCTTCTAGATGTGGTGAAGTGGGTAAGTCGACCTCTTGGTGATGGGGCATAAGGTTTATGTATTCTTCCAATTCATGTTGCTCCATATTTGTATCAAACTGTTGAAGTGCCTGCTCTATCTCACGAGTGAAGTCTTGCTCCTATGACAGTTCACCCTGTCTGCCTGATGTTAGCTGTTCTGATGAGTCCATTACCTGTACGGGCACTGTTTCATTTGTCTGCACATGTTGTGCCCCTTGTTTTACCTGTTGCTATTGTGCTTCCCTCTCCTATTTGCATAGCTCTTGTTCCTTTCGAAGTTGATCCTTCAACTCATGCAACTCCTTCTCTGTCTCTTCCATCCTTTGTTTCTCCCTTCGCCTTTGCATGATTCTCTTAACGCGCTATTGCCTCTTCGCCTTATAGCCATAACTACTTTCTCTACAAGTGGATCTACTCAGAACTTGTAGCTTTTCTCTTCCTCCATGCAATCGACAATCTTTCCCTTGCCTTGTTGCGCACTGGTATGGTCACCTCTGTTGCTGCTGCTGCTTCTAGTGCTCTCCGAGATGCTGCTCCACGTTGCTTCGCTAACCACTCCACAATGAAGCCGACCTATTCATTGGGTCTGGAGAAACTATAGCAATATCTCCATTGGTCCTCCTTTGCCCAATGAAATGCCCCATGGATCCAATTTAACTATGCTCTCGTGCAGTGATATTTCACAAGACAATGTGGGTCATAAGGATTGTTACTTTGGAGGTCGAATGGATACTTCTTCATCTACTCTACTTCGACATCCACGTGCTTGAAACTCTGGATCTCGTATAACCTAATCCGCAATGGAAGAGTTGGCCAAGGTGCCTTTTTCTTCTGGTGCAGTCTAGTTGTCAATCCTATCGAGATATGATATGCTACTTCCTGCATGACGAGTATGTCCAAGGGAAACTTCGGTAGAACATGCAAAGGTTTCTCTGCATTGTACATACGTATGAAGATTCCAGACGGTGAGGCATACCAATTAGTTATGTCTATCAGTGCCTCCATTGCCTTCGACATGTAGGGTGGATCCTGTTGGAATATCATATTGTAAACCGAGGTGACAAAATGATCAGATAACCATGTGATAACCCCTCTGAAGCTGCATTCAGACAACAAATTACAATAAGTATTCACAGCAGTCTCCGTTGGTGATCCAAAATGGATCTTGGATAAACCTCTAAGTCTAAAAGACTTCATATAAGAGGTAAAAGGTGCTAAATGGCACAAATCCTTTGTAAATCCAATTCGGATAAAGAAAAGGGTCAAAGGCGGAGTTATATGTAAATGTCACATCGGAAAGGTTCCAAGGGAGGACTTAGACCAAAGGCCTTAAGGATCCCCAATTGCGATCTTCGATATATCACATCGGAGGAAAGCCTCCATGCAATATCGGAACCTCAGGCCGTTGCGACTTGCAATTGTGATCAGGTCGATAAAGCGATTGTGATGGAATATCGACCGTCGGAACAAGGAGTAGATCAATGTTCGGAAATTAATTGGTAATCAAATTTCGGAGGGTCAAGTGACGGCATGCGATGAACACAATGATTGCGATATGCCGATAAAGCGATAGCGATACACTGATGCGATCGATGATTGGATCGCACAATACCAAGGGCTATTGACATATGCGACGTGCGATTGCGATATGCGATCGATGCATGGACTTGATGAGGTTTGTGAATGCAATTGCATAAATTTTGAGATCCAGATTTTTGGATTTTCAGTGGATTTTTGTGTATTTGGTGTTTGTCCATAGGCAATGCGAGGTGCGATCAGCGATAGTGATACGCCGATGTGATCGACGATCGAAACAAAGTCCTTTATGCCAATGTGACTTGTGATATGTGCGGACCCGACAGGTTCATAGACGCGGATGCATAAAATTTGAGTTTCGATATAAGGCGTTTTGTCGGGATTTCTATGTATTCTTGTGTATTCCTTTGTATTTCCATTACGAACAAAATATGCGTTATTTCGCAGATTTTGTTGTGGAAAAAGGTCTCCAGTTCATTTCCATTTGGAAATAGCCATCACACCTGTGCCACGCTATGAGTGGGTGTTTCAGTAACAGGGATGCGTTATGAAGCACGCAGAGCTGAAGAGCTGGGAAGGAATGATTCCTCATGATGAGAGACAGAGGAACGGCTGGGGGAACCACATAGTCATAGGATTCCTCAAAATCCAGAGAGTATGACTCTCATAGGGGGCTCACAAAAATGCAGCAGCAGAGAAGTGAGTTCTCTCTCCAAGGGAGTAGACTAGTTTTCCCTTCAGGAGCTCACAGCTGAGCAAAGAGCTGAGAGCCATAGAGGCGCAAAGCTTGCAAGCCACCAGAAATTGGAGGCTTGGTAGAGGTTGAAGCCACCAGAGGTTGGAGGCTTGGTAGAGGCTGAAGCCACCAGAGGTTGGGAGGTCGGAGCCGCAGTTCCTTAGAAGCTTGAGCGCAGTAGAGTTGCAGAGCGCAGAAGGCCAGAGAGCCATAGAGCCGAGGATTCACAAAGTGCCACCAGAGGTTGGGAGGACAACAAAAGAGCCACCAGAGGTTGGAGGCTTGACAGAGGTAGAGTCACCAGAGGTTGGAGGCAGAGCCGTAGAGCTAGAGAGCTCAAAACAGACTTCTAAGAGAAATGAGGCTGTAATGAAGTTTCAGAGCAACAAAGAGATCAAATGATCAAGGAATTCCAGAGAAAACAAAATAATTCTGAGGGAGTTGGTGCATGCCAGGAGCTCAAGATAGTTCGGAGCGCTAATTGAAGGAATCTAGTCTAGAGAAGCCTAGATCTATCTGCAGAGTATGGACAACCAATGGGATAAGATGGTATTCTAAACCCATAGGTTCAGTTGTAACCCAATGGAGTTGAGTGTGGAACTTGTAAAAGAAGTTTACCATAATCCCAATGAGCCTAGTCGAGTTGATTAGAGCTCATGGAGACGTAGCCCAAGATATCAGGGTGAACTCCTAATTAAACTTGTTGTATTTATGGTTTGTTTATTTGCTGCAGTTACTGTTATGTGTGTTTATATATCAATTTAAGCAAATAAACTTAAGGCAATTAAGTAGTTAAAGGCAAACACAAACATACACCTATTTCAAGTTATTTATTCTGCAAATTATCAATCATAAGCATAGATCTTGGGGATATATAAGCTTTGGAGTGGGAGAGGTTTTCGTAAGCATGAAAATAAGCCTTTAGTGCCCCATTTCAGATCAGGTGGTATCGGAGCCCAAGTTATACCAAAGCAAGTGGTATCATGGTGCTTGATTGATCAAAGTAGTATGCTTGATTGACAGAGCAATCTATTTGCTTGCTTAACTTGAAAGGTGTTTAAACAGTCAAGGGTTGATTGTTTGATTGTTGTAAACTGATTGTTGTTTGAGTTTGCAGAGGTGAAGGGAAAGCTATTGATAACTAAGTCTAGGAGAGGACAATAAGGAAGAAGGGATGAAGGAATTCTACTTATCCCAAAGGACGTCAAAGCAATCCTTGAAGGACAAGAGATTTGTTGCAAAAGGTTGCTTGAATAAGCTCTTTGTTAATCTTGTTTGAAGATATTTTGTTCATTATGATAATGACAACTTCTACAAGTGAGTCCTCAAATTCTTCTTTCTTCACAAGAGTCTTTGATCAAGACAAGAAGCAAGACTTGTTCACCATGATGGATATGGTGAGAGAAATGTATGAGGATGGAAGGAAGAGCACCAGACTTAGAGAGCAGTTGAATTCCATGAAGGAAGAGAAGCAGTTGCTTTCTGACAGATTGCAAGAAATGGAGACATAGCTCTTTGTTGCCAAAGAAGCCTTAGTCAAGTATCAGCTTGAAGAAGAGGTAAATAATTCCAATTTTTCTTCAAATTCTTCTAAGAATATTTATGTTGGTTCTTTTGAAAAGCAAACTAGAGGCATAGGGTCCAAGTTAATGTCCAAAATGGGCTATGAAGGAAAAGGCTTGGGCAAACATGCACAAGGTATTGTTGAGCCAATAATGGTTGAGGAAAGGCCTAAGTATTTGGGTCTTGGCTATGGACAATCTTATGGAGAAAGTTCCAAAGCTGCCATGAAGGCAATTGAAACAGTTCCAAGGAGTTTCATTTTAGGTCTTCTACCTCAAGATTGTGAAGATTGTATTTGTTAGGTCCCTATAATACTAGTGGTTACCCCATTACTATTGTAGTTATATTCCTTATTAATATTGTTGTGCCCTATTGTCCCCATATTGTTATCACTGTGCCCCATAGAATCCCTCTATTGTTAATTGTGTGCCTTTATATTATTATTGTTAGGTCGGCTTGGTTATATTATGACTCCTTAGACTCCTATATATAAAGGAGGTTTTGTCATTTGAGTCATCTAATAATTGTTAATTTATGTAATGTAAAGGAGGTTGCCCCCTCGAAGAGGCTGAATTCTAAGGCGTTAATCTATCTTTTCTATCTTTTTGTGAGATGCTTTCATAACATTTGGTATCAGAGCTTTGAATTCTAGGGTTTCGCTGCTCCAAACAGGTCATCGTGGCATTTACGCTATAACTGCTTTTTTTTGCGATGTTTTAGAAGCTACAAAAAATACCATTTGAGAAGAAATCACGATGAACCTCGGGTCCGAATTTCAAAGCTTTTCGCACAATATTTGTGGAGATATGATCTGAGGAAGTCGGTCTTTTTGCAGACTCCTGAATTACATTCCAAACAGGTGACCTGGGGAAAATAGTCATAACTTTTGTTTTGAGCATCAGATTGAAATTTCGTCAGAAGTTACAGAAAGAGGACAGACTGTAGTTTCATGTATATATTTTTTAGATCCTAAGGTCAAAACAGTGACACGTGGAACTTCATACAAGTTCGCTCTTCTGAAAAGGTATATAATCAGGTCATCTTAGGAGACTGTGCATAACTCTTTCTTGGAGAATCTAAATTCGATCAGACTGGTGGCATTGGAAAGAGGAAGCAGAGGGCTATCGCAATTCGCAATTTTAGAACTGGAAGATCTAAAATTACAGAGATACATCAGAGGCAATATCGAGCTCCTACAAAGTGAAAAAAGATGTGTAGATTTTTTTAAATTTTTGCTTAAGCTTGGTTTGAAAAATTATCTTGAAGGAATTCAAAGGGCAGAGTATAACATTATTATCGGTAATTGATGCCCCAAGGAAAGAAAATGCAAACAACTAGTAAGCAACTTGAAAGCTCTAGCAGGAATTATGAAGAAGAGGAAGAAATGCAACATGATATATCAAAATTACGAGACCAAGTGCAACAAATGTCACTCACACAAAAAGTGACAGAGTCTAAGATGGATGGTTTAAAGAAAGATGTAGAAGCTAATATGAATGACGTGGAAGCTAAGATGGACGATTTGAAGATAGATTTGAAGACAGATTTGAAGACAGGCATGGCAGGTTTGAAGGCAGATTTGACAAATTTTCTACAAGAAATACTTACTAATGGTGAAAGGGTAGTAAAGGAAACTTGTGATGAGAAAAAAATAAATGTTAATCATGATTTCATAGACTCTAACATTGGATCTAAGAACCACCATATTCCAAAAATCAATATGAGGAAGTTTGATGGCAAGGATCCTGCAACATGGATACTACAGATGGAGCAATTTTTCGATCTCAGTAATGTGCAAAACACACAAAAGGTACGTATTTCCACTTTATATTTGGAACCAAACCGGTTTGTATGGTATCAATGGCTTTGCTCTTGTAAACAAATTGTCACTTGGGAAATTTTTACGGAAGAATTGATAGCACATTATGAGGATACAAAAAGCAACACTTTTTTTAGCCAATTGATAAGTCTCAAACAAAAGGGTTCAATAATGGAGCACATTGAGGAGTTCCAAAAATTGAACATAACGGTAAAAGATATTCCAGAGGAGCATAGGATTGATGTGTTCATAGGGTCTTTAAAGGATTATATCCAACATGATGTCCGCCTTTGGGAACCTAATTCATTAGAGAAGGCATTCAGGTTAGCAAGAAAAATGGAAAGAAAAATTATGGCAACCAAGAAGCATACCACTCACATCTATAAAGACGGAAGTGTTGTTGCCGCTAGTCTTCCACAAACTATAAGGTTGACACCACAACAATTGGAAGAAAAAAGAGGAAAAGGGCTTTGTTACAGTTGTGATATCAAATACACTAAAGGTCATAAGTGTGCTGAGAAGCAATTATTCTACATATATTGTGAAGAGGAAGAAGAAAAGGAGCAAGAAAGGTCAAAAGAAGAGGATATACTCCAAGAACAAAGTCTAGATGATGAACAAATGAATTCGACCATATCTTGTAATGCATTGGTGGGAATTACCACTCCTCAAACCATCAAGATAGAAGGACAAATCAAGAAGAAAAAGGTAATAGTGTTGATTGATTCAGGGTACCCACAATTTTATTCATTGTAAGGTAGCAAAAGAATTGAATTGCTTCTTATATCCAGCACCAGAGTGTCAAGTGATGGTTGCAAATGGAGGAACAATAAATTGCTCTGGAAAGTGCCATAATATCAAGCTATCCATGGGAGGATATGTATTGACTAGCCAAATGCTTTCCATTCCAATGGGAGGTGTTTATGTTGTATTAGGAGTCCAATCGCTACAATCCTTGGGTACAATAGATTTTATTTTTCAATAATTTTTCATGAAATTTTATATGGAAGGAAAGGAAGTTGTATTAAGAGGTATTGCAGGGAAACTGGGAAAGATAATCAGCTCTAATGGTATGACAAAGCTTCTAAAAAAGGAACGAAAAGGTGTAATTACACAATTATGTTCGCTAGATGTTTCCACATTGGAATCATCTATTTCTCTAGATCTCGAAATAGTCTTGGACAATCATTCCAAGGTATTTGAGACTCCCAAAGGTCTCCCACCTATTTGTGATCATGATCATGCTA
>APFE030880004.1:59113-84754 GCA_000404065.3 Pinus taeda
AATGGAATTGGTGCTATTTTAATGCAAGATGAAAGACCCATTGCTTTTAAAAGTCGTCCAATCAAGGGAAAGTTTTTACACAAAGATATTTATGAGAAGGAAATGTTGGCAATACTACATGCACTTAAGAAATGGAAATCCTACCTAATGGGAGGAGGTTTCAATGGATTTTATCACAAGTTTACCCAAGTTTGAGGGAAAGAGTGTCATCATGGTGGTAGTTGACAGACTTACCAAGTATGCATACTTTTGTGCATTATCACATCCATTTAAAGCCATTACAGTTTCTACTGTATTTATGGAAACAATTCAAAAGCTACATGGAAACCCAAAGATTATTGTAAGTGATAGAGATCCCATTTTCACTGGAAATTTTTGGATAGAATTTTTTTCTTGTCTTGGTACTCAATTAGCTCATAGCTCATCTTATCATCCTCAATCTGATGGGAAAACTGAGATAGTAAACAAATGTTTGGAAGGATATCTTCGTTGCTTTGTATTTGATAAACAAACACAATGGGTCAAATGGTTAACTCTGGCTGAATGGTGGTATAACACTTCCTTCCATACAGCAACAAAAATGACCCCATTATGGCACTTTATGGATATCAGCCACCATCCATCACATCATATTTAAGAGAAAATTCTAAGGTTCGAGCAGTGGAACATCACATCGAGCATCAACAACAAGTCCTCCAACTCTTAAAGGATAACCTCGTGTTGGCAAAGAATAGAATGAAATAACAGGGAGATCAACATCGCAGCGAAAGAAGTTTTGATGTAGGTGATTGGGTATTCCTACAGCTACAACCATATAAACAAATGTCCCTCAAGCACGCTAAGAAGGATAATAAATTATCACTAAAGTATTATGGTCCATACAAGGTGTTGCAAAAGATTGGTACTATGGCATAAAAATTGGAGCTTCCTATAGCTTCTCAAGTGCACCTAGTTTTCCATGTTTCATGTTTAAAGAAGGCTTTAGGTGAAAAGCTCCCAATTCAAACAATATTGCTAGAACTTGACGATGAAGGAAAAATTATATTGGAACCGGAAGCAGTCACAGAAACAAGAACTTGACAACTATGAAATCGATCAATTTCAGAGTATCTCATCAAATGGAAGAACTTATTCGTTGAAGATTCCACATGGGAGAATGAGAATTTTATATAGGAGCATCCAAAACTACTCAAGCGTTGAGGACAACACTTTTTGAAGGAGAGGGGCATGTTAGGTCCCTATAATACTAATGATGTCCCCATTAATATTGTAGTTGTATCCCTTATTAATATTGTTGTGCCCCTATTGTCCCCATATTGTTATTATTGTGCCCCATAGAATCCCTCTAATGTTATTTTTGTGCCTTTATATTATTATTGCTAGGTCAGTTTGGTTATATTGTGACTCCTTAGACTCGTATAATAGAAAGGAGGTTTTGTCGTTTGAATCATCCAAGAATTTTTCATTTATGTAATGTAAAGGAGGTTGTCCCCTCGAAGAGGCCGAATTCTAAGGATTAATCTATGTTTTCTATCTTTTTGTGAGCTAGTTTCATAACAATATTCTTGGGGAATGCAATAGTGTGAAGCATACTTTGCAGAAAGAAGGTGTATATCAACATACACTTGAGCCAGAGAGTTGTGGAAACTCTGAAACCATTGAAGAGGTTGATGGTGTTCCAAAGGGAGCTACTTCTTCATTCAATTCACCTCCTCATGAAGGAAATAAAGGTGAAAAAGAAAGGTATAAATCTGGTTCTAACAATATTCCATATGATTATGTAAAGCATGATAAATTTCCATATAAGTTTGGGAAAATAATTGCATGTTACTTTTGTGGTTTGGATAACCATAATGTTTCTAGATGTTGGAAGAGATTGACCACATATAGGAAACTTTTTAAGGAAAGGAAGCAAGAAGCTAAAGGTCCATTAGACAAGGCAAATCATGCTGTCAAGAAGATGCACATGTGTTGCACTTACTGCCATAAGCAAGGACATATTGCTGCAAAATGTTGGACTCTGAATGCAACAATGCTTCCACAAAACTTGAAGAAGGTGGAAAGAGAAAATGGCAGGAACGGAAATAAATATTCCATAAATGATGTGTTTCAAGTTGATTCACATGTTGTTGTTGATGCGCAGACAAAGCAAAGACCTTTGAAATGGATTGGTAAGAAATGGTTAGAATTCTTATCCAATTAAGATTGCATGTCTATTGATATATAATGCATCTATTTGCATTTCTTTGTTAATGGAATGCAAAGTTGCAGGTTTACCAAGAAGGTGAATGGAAAAGCTGAGTAGGAGACTCACTTTATTGCTGCAAAATTATATTCATTTCAGCTTCGAAAGTGCAGTGTGCTTAAGCAAAAGTTGAAAGATGAAATGCATGCATAAGTATGACATGCATGACCACAAGATGTTGATTATTTCCTTGTATTTAAACATTTATGTGTAATTAACTTGAAGGGTTGATTGCTTTGTTGTAAACATGCATGTAATGCAATATTGACTTGAGAAAAGTTGATTTGGTCTCCAAGATGGAGATGATGATGAAGTGTTTCATCTTTGAAAAATAACTGTAGAATTCTTTTTCTACATGTTGAATTGAAGGGTCAATTATTTTAAAGGCATTCTTTGTTGGCTTGTTATCTAGTCAATCATTTGTATGCAGATGTAAAGACGTGGAGGTAATTAACAAGATGTGAAATTCTCTTTCTTTTGTTGAAGCAGTAGTTTAGGCCATCTAGTTGTTGTTGACAGTATGTCAAATAGGTACAAATGAAAATTTTGTGAAGCAGTTGTAACTTCACATTGGTTTGAGCCACCTTGGATCAATGATCAAGGCAGAGAAGTTCAAATTACCTTATGTGACCTTCTCAGCAGGAGTTCTGCAGGAAGTCAGGGAGGAAGACAGTTCTTCCCAGGAGGACAAGCACATCCAGGAAGGGAGTGTTCAAAGGCTTTGGTTCAGAGGCACTATGCAAGGCAAGTGTATGGAGGCTGAAAGAAGAGGGTGATGTACTCTCATTTACTGTTTAGATCAGTATATCAGTCTCTTAGAGTCCAAAAGATTTTTAGTGGGAAGGCGTGATCCAAAATGGATCTTGGATAAACCTCTAAGTCTAAAAGACTTCATATAAGAGGTAAAAGGTGCTAAATGGCACAAATCCTTTGTAAATCTGAGTCAGATAAAGAAAAGGGTAAAAGGCAGAGTTATATGTAAATGTCGCATCGGAAAGGTTCCAAGGGAGGACTTAGACCGAAGGCCTTAAGGATCCCTAATTGCGATCTCCGATATATCGAATCGGAGGAAAGCTTTCAATGATATCGGAACCCCGGGCCATTGTGACTTGTGATTGCCATCAGGCTAATAAAGCGATTGCGATGGAATATCGACCGTCGGATCGAGGAGTAGATCAACAGTTGGGAATTAATCGCTAACTCCATTTTGGAGGGTCAAGTGACGGCGTGCAATGAACACAACAACTGTGATATGCTGATAAAGCGATAATGGTACGCCGATGCGATCGGTGATCGAATCGCACAATACACAGGGCCGTTGACATATGTGATGTGCGATTACAATATGCAATCAAGGCATAGACCTAATGAGGTTTATGAATGTGATTGCATAAATTTTGAAATCTGGATTTTCGGATTTTCAATGGATTTATGTGTATTTGGTGTTTGGCCATAGACAATGCGATGTGTGATCAACGATAGCGATATGCCAATGCGATCGGTGATTGGCGATTGGAACAAAAGCTTTTATGCCAATGCGACTTGCGATATGTGTGGACCCAACGGGTTTATAGATGCAGTTGCATAAAATTTGAGTTCTGATATAAGGCGTTTTGTCGGGATTTCTATGTATTCTTGTGCATTCCTTTGTATTTCCATTACGAACGAAATATGCATTATTTCGCAGATTTTATTATGGAAAAAGGCCGCCGGTTCATTTCCATTTGGAAATAACCATCGCACTTGTGCCACACTATGAGCGGGCGTTTCGGTAATAGGGATGCGTTATGAAGCATGCAGAGCTGAAGAGTCGGGACGGAATGATTCCTCATGATGAGAGACAGAGGAACGGCTTGGGGAACCGTAGAGTCGGAGGATTCCTCAAAAGCCAGAGAGTATGACTCTCACAGGGGGCTCACAAAAATGTAGCAGCAAAGAAGTTAGTTCTCTCTCCAAGGGAGCAGACTAGTTTTCCCTTCAGGGAGCTCACAGCTGAGAAAAGAGCTGAGAGCCATAGAGTCGCAAAGCCAGCAAGCCACCAGAGGTTGGAGGCTTGGTAGAGGCCGAAGCCACCAGAGATTGGGAGGCCGGAGCTGCAGTTCCTCAAAAGATTGAGCAGAGTAGAGTTGCAGAGTGCAGAAGGCCAGAGAGTCGTAGAGTTGAGGATTCACAGAGTGCCACCAAAGGTTGGGAAGACAACAAAAGAGCCACCAGAGGGTGGAGGCTTGATAGAGGCAGAGTCACCAGAGGTTGGAGGCAGAGCCGCAGAGCTAGAGAGCTCAAAACAGACTTCTAAGAGCCATGACATTGTAATGAAGTTTCAGAGCAACAAAGAGATCAAATGATCAAGTTGTTGTTGGTGTCTGAAGTGTGATGAAAACAAAAGAAGGAATTCCAGAGACAACAAAAGAATTTTGAGGGAGTTGGTGCAAGCCAGGAGCTCAAGATAGCTCGGAGCGCTGATTGAAGGAATCTAGTCCAGAGAAGCCTAGATCTGTCTGTAGAGTATGGACAACCAGCAAGATAAGATGGTATTCTAAACCCATAGGTTCAGCTGTAATCCAATGGAGTTGAGTGTGGAACTTCTAAAAGAAGCTTACCATAATCCCAAAGAGCCTAATCGAGTTGATTAGAGCTCATGGAGACGTAGCCCAAGATATCAGGGTGAACTCCTAATTAAAATTGTTGTCTTTATGGTTTGTTTATTTGTTGTAGTTACTGTTATGTGTGTTTATATATCAGTTTAAGCAAATAAATCTAAGGCAATTAAGCAGTTAAAGGAAAATACAAGCATACACCTATTTCAAGTTATTTATTTCACAAATTATCAATCATTAGCATAGATCTTGGGGATATATAAGCTTTGGAGTGGGAGAGGTTCTTGTAAGCATGACAAGAAGCCTTTAGTGCCCCATTTTCAGATCAGTCGGTGACCATGCCCACTTCAAGCCCGGGAACTCCTCTCAGGCACAAATTGCATCCAAGATGTAGGCGAACATGTAGATTTCTACTTACATACATTTGGGTGGCTGTTGAGCCCTCATTACATGTTCCTTCAGTTGATGAGCCAACATATCGGACTAGTTGCATGGTCTGCCCTCTTTGGCCAGTTGGTCCAGGGCGATCACCCAACTCTGTGGGAAGGCTTTCGTGCTTTCTTGGCCATACAATTTTCATGCGAAAAATGACCACGTATTGATACAGCTTCTGTAGTATCTTTGTCTTGTAGATCTAGTTGGGTGTCATCCTGAATCTAGCTAACTCCTTTATCTAGTTCTTCATAATGTCTCTAGAGTTAACATTGTTGTTCGGTAAGCTGAAGGGAGTCTCCATGATAGTCACGGGCTCTGACATCTGATACATCTCATCATAATCCTCTGCCCTGAAGTTTGAAATCTTCATCCCGCTGACACTACTCAAGGTCATGGGAACACGGGATATCTGCATGCAATCCGGTACAAGAAGTACTTGTGAATGTTCACGTATACCTGACGTCTTTGATGTCTTCCAAAAATGTGCTTGTAAATGCATCGTTGACCTCTTGTCATTTTAGTTTGATGTCCTTGTATAGAATCAACTTGGTATCTTCATAGATTGGTAGACTTGAGGACACTCACTCGACTACTACTCCAGTTGCATTTCCGTCAGTGTCCTTTGATCCTGATCTCTTGGAGGCCATTGATCCTATACTGCTAAGAGGTGGATGAACACCTGAAAGATCTGGAGACAAAGCGACATGCATGGAAAGAAATCTATCAGCGAAAACCAAAGCAAATTGGAGGAATGACATAACACATACCCAGGGATTGATAGGCAAAGATTGCACAATTTCTTGTGGGAGGCTAAGTGACTGGCTTCTAGAACTGCAAAAAAGGCAGTTTGGGAGGCATGATTTGCTGTTGGAATAGTGAAATGTGCAATCCAGGTTCACTGCTAACTACTAGAATTGCACAATGAGCAATTTCAGCTGGCAATGATTGTAGGCTCAGTGACTGCATTGTGCATTTTTCTGGGCCAGCAGTCACTGTCCCTCAGAATTGCACAAAGCAAGCCTGGGGAATAGTTGTTGGGCATAAATGTGTATTTCTGGAGAAGAAGGCAGAGCCTTCCCTCTCAGGATTGCACAATGCTGTCTTGGTGAGGTAGAGTTCGGGTCAAGGCTGCCCAGACCTGCCAATGGGCAACTGAATGCAAATGAGATAGTGAATTCATGGCAATACCGAGTATAAGCAGAAGCAAATGATCATGCATGCAAACATTGAATGAAAGATTCAGAAATAGAACAACATGCATGTGGGTGAAGCGGGTCGCCAAATCGACGACCGTTGGTGCAAAACAGTTTCATGCATGCGACATCAGTGAGATAGAAACAAAAAATGAAACGGTGCTAGTATAAGGTAGTATGCATGTAAACAATAGAAAGAATTCAAAGAAATCAAGAAAACAACACTAACACAAGCGAAAACACAAAAAGTGACAGAAATGATGAAAAAGACAAGTTGAGACCACTTACCCATGAATAACTGAGCCAGATGTGTCGAAGAGTCCTGTATGTACTGTGGGATGTCAAAGCTCCAAGATCGATGTGAAAGAATGAGCTCTGATGCATCGAATAAATAAGTTTGGGCTCATGATGTGCATGCCATAAATTTAGGAAAAAGCGACGCTTGGAGGAAAGATTCTAAAACTATCTTTGAATGTAACCTCCAGCTGCTAAAAATGGCTCCCTGAATCGAGGGATGCTTTTTGCGTGTTTCCTTTTTCTATTCTGGGAAAAGCAAGCCATGCATGCAATTCAAGTTTCTTTGGTCCTGGGTGGAACTGGTCAACCCAACTGCACATGTAAGAGGCTGCTCAATTGATGGGAGAAAATGCACATTTCTGGATGGGAGATAGGCTGGTTTCCCATGAGATTTGCACAATTTCTGGGTAGAGCAGTTGACTGCTGCCCAGGATTGCACAATTCCTGGGCTGAGTAGCCTTGCTGGGAAGAATTGCATAATTTTTTGGATGAAGCCTGACTGGCAGAATTGTGAAATTCTAGAGCCCAGTAGGTTGCCAAACTGAATTGCATAATTTCTGGAGGGAAGGCTAGTTGCCCTCCAAAATTGCGCAATTTCTTGAAGGACCTGCTTAGCCTACAGCTGGACCAAGTCCGGAGGAACAACCTATGAGGGGAATGCTTAAGCTCTGATAGACAGGCTGCCTTTCTACAATAAAATCACTGGAGCTTGCGTTCTTGACGATGCAAGACATGATGCTGCGAAAGGTTGGTAGGGAGGCTCCAAAATGAAGCTAAGGCAAAATTTTGGAGGGTGGTTGTAACCGCTACAACACTTGGCGACACACTGGTATAACTCCAACTCTCTGAATGGAATTTTCTCATGAAAAACAAGTCTAACACCTCTTGAAGTATTGTTCGGTTCTTAGTTCGTCTTCGTTTCACACTAGCCTGATTGTAAGATGTAGCATCTGCGAAACTCTTGGTCTATTGGCACACATTCCAAGCCAAGGGAACACAATTTTTTTGATTGGGGTTGAGGGGTATATTGGTGCACAAGCAATATAATCATCAGAGTCTTAGTTTCATTTCTGGTGTTGCTCCGTTGCCAACAAGCCTAAATAGTACCTCGACGGAGTCACGCATGAATACAAGCATTGCTACGCTATTAGTGAGCCTAGTCAGTACCCCGGCGGAGTTACTTGAATCACCTATCTGTGCAGGAGTCCTTTCTCTTCTTTCACCTTATTCATTTTTCATTTTTTGAAATTTTCACTTTTCATTTTTTCATTTTCACAACTATGCATAACACTTATTCATTTCAGAGGCAGAAGAGGGATCTTAACTTATTGAGAGCAGAAGAGGTTTTTCCTTCAGAGAAGTAGTTTATTATATACCTCTGACATGCTTGTTAAGGTTCTCCTCCTCACCTTACTCCACTTGACTAAGCTGACAAGGTTTAACCCAAGAACAACCGACTAGAGTAGGTGACACTAGTTAGTGCGCAAGCGTTGTGTTTTTCACCAAGGTTCACTTTGAACATATCATGGACTAAAGATAACAAGTTCTTCATACAGAGGCAGGATGATAGATAACCAAGCAGTGATAGTTGTACAAAGCCTCTTGTACTTTACCCAACTTGTTTCAAGAGTCATACATGGTTTCATGCAAAACTAACCTATGAAAAAAACAAGCGAACAAACAACAAAGCAAAGCAGAAGCAGAGGAAAAAGTGAAAGAAAAGTAAGAAAACAAGCAAGCATAGCAAGTAAGCAAACAAGCACGCAAGCAAACCAACTGAAAGCAAACACTACTCCGACTCCTAAACTAATGGTGCTTGGGCCTAATCACGTGAGGTGATATTTCCAATTGCAGCCACCAATGCATTGGTTGACCCATGTTGGTGAAGGCTTGGTCCGCGAGCAACCCAGTTGTGTGGACCAGTAAGCAAGAAAGATATAACAATGAAGGCAAACACACTTCATATTTAAAAGTGTCCATGGGACATAGGCGAGTACAAGTGCATGACGAGCAATCTGTGGAATTATCACGATGTTGTGTGGCAATGCGTGCATCTTTGAAGCATACGTATACTCTTGACTGTGACATGCAAGCAAACGAAAGAAACAAAGACAAATTGCATCGTGCATGTGTGCTTGTAATGTAAGATTCCTCCAATGCATAAGCGATGGGATCGTGCAGTTCGAGTGGAGGAAGTATGATCTGTGTGTGACGTTGATCTTCAATGCATACATATGAGTGATGATGAGCCTTGGGTGATTGAAAAATTTCCTGATCGGAAGTGAAACTAACCCCTAGAGAGTGAGGTCCTGACATAACCATCAGCTCGGGCTAAAGTGCCTCGATAGTCTTGGGTGTTTTGACTTCATCGTCAGATAGATCATCATAAACTAGTGGCTTCCAAAAATCAACTGCGATAGAATCATGATTGTGATCGAATATGGGAGTAAATGGATCACGACAGCCACGATAAAAAAAAAAAATCAATGATTTCATCAGCATCCTCATGATCTGATGAATCAAATAGATGGGTAAATTAAAAGTGAACAAATTCATCCTTTGTGTTTCTGGAAAAGGCAGATGAAAGATCAAGTGGATTTTCAATGAATAACTTATGCTCTCCATTGTCGGATGATGGACTTACATCCAGTGTGTCCTGTGAGTGATCAACAATGGGTGCATCCATGGATGAATATACACATGCAGAATCATGGATGGTAGGTTCACCAAAGATGTTAGGAAAGAATGGAGGAGGCTCGGACTGAAGGGAGTCATCCTTCGCCCAGTGTTGATGCTCAAGCTCCTAGTCATACTTTTCATGAATGATAGCTTTTGTTGGTTGTGCAACACCAACTCTATCAGTGGCTTGATCCTCGTTCACAACAATTTTAGAGTCTGAAATGGAAGAATACAAGGTAGTATCATCCAAAGGAACAACCGAGTATGAAGACAAAGGTTATGGAACAAAATGCATGTGACAACTCGATGGAATCACAACCAAATTTGCATGAAACTTAAGCGAAGTGATGTTGGGAGAATGCGACAGTTGAATAGATGTGAAAGAATGTTATCCAACATCACTCTGGAGTGGTGGAGTTGTTTGATGAGGGGATGGCGTGTTAGAGCCTAGATTGACCTCAAGATGAAGGGAGGTAATCCTAGGATAACCACAAACCAAGCTTAACCTGGTAGCTAGCCCTACCAGGTCGGGAGAGGGCTCTCTCCTTGTCAATCTCAGTTAATATGACTCAATTGAATATGGATTTTAGGCTAGATATAGTATCTCTATGGTTTTTGATTGATTTTGATGGTTTGTTGCTGGATCAAATGGAGCAGGCAGCTTGGGTCTAGGAAATCAAGTCAGAATTGCAGGGTGTTCTGTGGGGCGAGGTAGGTAGGTGTTTTAGCACTTGGAATTTAGTGAGATGGTACGTCTAAGAGTGGTGAGGGGCTGAGGAGGGCATGCAAAGGTCATGAATCCTCTTCAAACAACTGAAAACATCAAAAACTAAATGTATTCACAAGGCAGATCATTGTTACCAATTTTTTCTACCTATCTATCTTGATTCATTTAGTTAAGAAGAATTAAATAGATTTGGCACATATAACACATGAGAAAAACTAATGATAGAAGGAGAAACAATGCCAAGACACATCACCACAAGAATCCCACAAAAATCGTTGCAAACCTTGGTTTATTTCCTTGCCAAACTGCTATAGAGATGTACAATGTAGCTCAAAGCATCCACAGGAGTCTAACCTTTACAAATGACTAAGAAAATACATAATATAGGCATCAAACCACCTATGCTAGCCATTAGGGGTCGAATCCATGAGAAGAGGGGTGGTTTTCAACCATATCTAAACTAGGAACATAAATATAGGCAGTGGAACAACTTGCCTCTATAACCATGGAAACTGATTCATTTGCCCCTCAACCACCTCAAAATGATGTATCTACCCTCTAGATTCATTTTAAAATTATATTTACATAACATAACATCGTTTACATTCATAAATTCATCCACAATGAGAGTAAAAATCAATTTGTGGAAAAACTAGGTGAAAACTAGATTTTTGAGCAAAACTGGCAAAATTCATCCTATGCTTAGCGCCACTTCAGACTCAGTTTTGGAGGCCTTCCCCTTAACAAAATTGAGCCCAAGATGGCTTTTTGGAAATTTATTCCTGTCTAGTTTTTGGAACATCTTGAATTTTTTCATTTGGAGGTCATTTTCCCCCTCAAAAGTGGAATCTCCCAAGATTGCTTCCTGTGTGTCCAAAAAGTGGCAGAGAGGTCATTTTTTGATGGTTTTTTGACCTTTAGGTGACCAAGATCTTCTCCAAATTTGTTGAAACTTTCAGGGATTTATGTTCTCATCATGATGAATTTGAATATGTAAGCCAATTCTCCAAAAAATGTCCCAGTCAAAAGTGCACTGCCACCGATTGCAATTTCCTGTGTTGAAAATTTCAAAATTTCAAAATGACAAAATTTCACCAAAACTTGCCCAAATTTGGCATAAGGCTCTTTTGTTAGCTGCTTTGATGGGATAGTGAGGCATTAGCCAAGATCTTTAGCTTATCATTCTCCTTTTTTCTTCTCAAAGCTTTCCTCAACCTTGCCTTTAGCTTCGTCATCCTTATATTGCATATTTTGTTCTGGGTCATATAGTGATAGGCCATGTGACGAAGCATTTTCTTTTCTTTATTAGCCTTCTAAAGCATCTTTTCAAGGTGAATGTTGACCCTTTCAAGCCAATTTTCCTTGTCATTCTCGATCTCTTGCTCATTGGAGGTGATCTTGACCTTTGCCTTCTTTGCCTTTTGCTGGTTCTCCTTGATCATTTGCAACTCCATGAGGACTTGTTGTCGGTCAATTGCTTGTTTTCTTGCTCAAAATAATTGATGATCCACTTTTCCCTCTCCAAATTCACTGATAAGGCTTGAATTTTAGCCTCCTTCTCCTTGATGATCATGTCTTTAGTTATCTTTGTACTTTGAGTCTCCACATCAACGACATCAATTCCCTATTTTTCCTCATGATCAACTAGGTCAAAATCCCTCTCTTGCCCATCACTAGGATCCTTCTCATGCAATTTTCCCTTACCTTTATCTTTGCCCTTGCTGTGCTACCCGACCTATACCTGTTTAGCTGAAGATGAAGGCAAAGCCCCTTCCACTCCTTGTGGAGATAACATTTGCCTGTGGCTTGTAGATGAAGGTGAGACCCCTTCCATTCCTTGTGGAGATAATACTTTCCTGGTAGCTACAAAAAGTTTCCTAGTGCCTCTCTCATAGGTCACAAACATTGGCACTCCAACAGTTTTAGTTTCTTTGACTTTTTCATGTCCTTAAGGTCCCCTTCCTCCCGATGCATTGATGAAAATATTTGTGGGCCTTTAAACATCTCATGGGAAATGAAAGTCTCCCATGGCATGTTGATAAGGTTCAACTGATGTAGAACAATGATTTTAATCAAAGAATAATGAAATATGCTATTTAACTGTTGAGGATATGGCTTCTTCTTGACATAAAGTGCCATATTCTCAATATTTAGAAACATGAAGTAAGGAATATCCATCATCCTCACTCTAGTAAAATGCATCAACAATCTAATGTGGTAGGCATACAACCGAGAAAACCTACCTTCACAAGTAAAGTATTTGATGATGATCTTCATGAGTGGAGCAAACCTGTCCTCCAAGAATTTGAAGGGAAACACTCTCTTCAATTTTCCATGGTATTTAGCCTTGATGTAAGGCTCATAGTACTCCTTGTCAATGTACTATCCTTTGTTCCATTTTTCACCTACATTTGGAATGCCTTTAACCTCCAAAATAATAGCAAGTGACAAAGTGAATGTAACTCCAACAAGGTTTACTTCATTGTTGTCTAGGTGTGTCGCAAATAACCTTGCTAATTCATGATGGAATTTGAGCCTCTCCACCATTTCACAGAAATGAAAACATGACTGATGTCTGAAAGATGAGATGGCAAGTGGACAAGCAAGCAATTCCCGCAAACTAATGGGCTCCTCCCTGATTATCTTTCCCCCTTTGTGAGGTTTCTTCTGCTGCAAATTTCTTTCCCTAGAACTGTCACTAAGGGTATCTTCCTCCATTTCATACTCACTGTCCCTCTCCATTTATTGAACTATTGTTTGTCTTTATGGTCAATGAGGAGTGATGGATTGGTGAGCGAGGGTATGATGAGTATGAAGAGATTTTGATAGATGAATGGGTGATAGTGAATAAGGGTGTAAATAGGATTTAGTGATTGAGTAGGGTTTAGGAATAGTGTAGGGTTTTGGGAGGATGATAGGGTTTAGGGTATATGTATGAAGCGGGGAAAATATAGAGGGAATAATGTTTAGGGAATCTTGTATGGGGAATAGGTTCTAGGGAAGAGCAACTAGATGGGGGAAAACAACAATAAAACAGTGGGCCTTTGAGTTTATGAGATATTTTAGGTGACAACTAGGGTTTACTTTCTTAAGAAACAAACTCACCAAAAACTGGTTGCAAAACTTCTTTTGAGCAAGAAAGGCAATGATACTTACTTGAAATGGAGGAAATTTGGAGGTCTAAGGTGATTTAATGCATTTTGGGAACAATTTGGGCACGTTTGAGAGCTTGGCTGCCAGGTGTGTAGCGCCCTCTCTCAGGTGCGCAACACCTTTTCTATGCGTAGCGCACGTTCTGTTTAACACGGTGCGACTTGCCCAAGTGCGTAGCGCCCTTTCTATGCACAATGCCCTAAAATTTCTCCAAAAATGATGTAACTTCCTCCCTTTGCTCAATGACAACTCAAATTCGCATTTTTGGCTCTCTTTAGCACTTGAAACTTTCAACAATGAAATGACATAAGATATAGATGACCTTTAAATAGATTTTCAACCTTTTATTTTTCACTTTTTCACAACCCACTTTATAATGTTTATTTTCTTTCTTTGAAATACTCTGTTTGTTTAATATTTGACTTCTTAGCTTTGAAAAGGTGGATTGATGCTCGATTGCTTGTCTGTTTGCAGTGGCATGTACTTGCAAATGTCACCAAGTGATCAAGAGTAGCATATAAATATTTATTACATATAGGATCAATAAAATTACATGAAGTGACAAATAAATACAAATGCTCTGTTTTTCACCTCAAACTGGTTTTGAGGTGAAAAACTTATTAAATTTACAAATTATTATTTTAAAACTTTCATGATGGTTATTGTCATCCTCATGTGTCCGCTGACTCTTATTGCTCAATGGTTACTGAAAATTTGCCATGGTGAAACCCTAATACCTAAGACCTAATGAAACTAAAACCCTAAGACCTAAGACCTATTTGATGAAATAAATTGGAAATGAAACTGAACCTAACCATTGACTGAATTACACAGGAAAAGTCGTCAGCAGATAAGTATCAAGAGGGAAAAAACTGAAACGTGACTACCATCAGTTGATCCAATGACATAATGGGATGCAACTCATGAAGAATGGGACTCCTAATATGAATGTAAAATAGTGAATTTTAATCACTGATGACAGTGTGAAGACACTGACACTAACATGGCGGACAGTCACTTGTGACAGTGACGACATTTGTCTGAGATTTCGTAGCTCCATCACTGAAGAATGTTGAGCAAGGCTTGTGTTAGGGCCTAAATCTACCTCAAGCTAAGAAAGGTAGGTCTAGGGTAACATCAAACCATGCTTAACCTGGTAGCTAGCCCTACCAGGTCGGGAGAGGGCTCTATCCTTGTCAATCTCAAAGAAAATTTATCAAGGAAGGCTTGAGATGACTGATGTAAAGACTAAATTTAGGCTAGATATATGCTCAGAGGAGTTTGATTGAATTTTATGTTGGTTTGTTGGTGTTAGAGTCAGTCTTTACATCCCTCCGTCAGAGATCATTTCCCTTATTGCATTTCATTTTTAGGTGTCTCATACAGTTCATTCATCCACATTTCGTTAGGGGCATGCCATAATCTAACAGAAGGGCCTTGTCACTCATTCCCCTCATGTCTTGTACCTGCTGGCTCAGGGCCTTTCATCAAGGTCCATCAAAATCATTTTCCAATCAATGACAGTTAATGTTTGGTCTTTTGGTGGGCAAAGAGTCATTTCAGTCATTAGGTCTAGGGTTTAGCAAATTCAGTCTTCAAAGTGTCCAATAATGCCAGCAGGCCAGAGGGAGGTTCTACACAAGTTTTTATTTCAAAAATTTCATCGTCATTTGTTGGACTATGACTTTTCTTCAAAACTCTGTTTTGAAGAAAATTCGACATTTCGTCCTTTGTAACAAATTGCTATGTAAATTTCAAAATTTTCAGTTCTTGGATATTTCAGATGCAGCCGTGGTCATTCTTTGCTGAAACTCAATGCCAAACATCCCTGCAAAATTGACAAAAGAGTTTCATCATTGCAGCCAAAAATCAAAGAGGAAACAAGAAGAACAGAGTTGTATTAAAATGAGAAAAGTGTCAAAACTAAAACACAAGAAAGTACGTTTTTAAGAAACAAAAATCAAACCCATCACTATATAAGATATTTTCATTGTTTGAAACACCCATTGGTATGCCAAGTGATCAATTGAAGTCGACTTAAGTTTGGAAAGGGTGAATTGGTGTTTTTGAAGGCTGACTGTGTGTTGGAAGGTTGCGCGGTGCATTGGTTGGTGGTCGCGGCGCACCGGAAGGTCGCGGCGCATAGAGCCGTTGTTCGCAGTGAAAAATTACACGCGTTCGGTGCACATAGAGGTCGCGACGCACTGGGTTGCGCGTGGGGTGCATAAGGCCGAAAGCATAAAATTGCTTGCCTTCTCCCTCAAATTCAAATCGATTCGGCCTCCTTTATTCGAGGTTGGTTTGTGAGACTTTGGAATGGTCATTAACTATTCGTGGTGTCAAATATGAATTTGATTATAAGAGTTTGAATGCCAAAACTCAAACCTTCTTATCTTGTTGAGAAATGCTCCCTTAGTGTTTGAAGTCGGGGTTTTAAACTTGTTTTGGTGTTAATCATTTTATTCCCATCAGTGTTAATCATTCTATTCCCATCACCTTGTTTTTTCCTTCCCCTCACTATTCTCTCATTCATCACTACAGTCACTCCCAAGTCCTATTATCCATATCCCAAAACCATACAAGCTTCGATCATCATCATTTTTCCATATCGTTTACAAAAATCCCCAAACCCCAGATTCCTAAATACAGTCAAGTGACTGTTATTACATTTGATTGTAATTACATACACTCACTATCCATATTTCCCTGTTCATATCTCCCACAGCCTTTTCCTATTTGGCACATATTTGGCAATTGGAAACAAAGCACCAAATCCTCATTTTCAACAAATCAAACATTCACTTGGCATAGACTTGTGACACCATGAGAGACACTGAGTCATCATATGAACAAGACAGTGATTCTACCACAGAACTTCATGCACCGAGAAGGCCTCGTAAGGGTGGCAGACATGTCAGAGAAGAGCCCACCTCATTGACTCAATTGCAGGCCTTCCCACTTGCCATGACATGTTTCCAACAACAGTCATGTTTTTAGTATTGTGAGATGATTTCTCAGACTCAGTATCATCAGGAGTTGGCTCGGTTTTTTGTTTTACATTTGCATGATGGTCAGGTAACTCTTGCTGGTGTAAATTTCACCTTGACACCAGAAACTATTTCTCAAGCAACAGGAATACCGAATGTAGGAGAGGAATGAAACAAAGACAGCAGGTAGACAGAGTACATTATGAACCATATATCAGGCCTAGCTATGTGAGACAACTCAGTAGGGTGTTCCCATTCTAGTTTTTGAAAGAATCCTGTGCACTGTCGATGAGACTCATTATCAGATATTTTAGTTGTGAAGGCCACTTCTCACGCCTCTATGCATACCATATCAGGTTATTGATGCATTTCACGAGAGTAAATATGATGAACATTCCATATTTCATGTACCGAAACATCGAGAGGATGACTACTCTTGTGCAAAAGAAGACTCCTGAACAGCAGTACAATAGCATTTACCACTATGCGCTCATCAAGATCATTGTTGTACATCAGCTTGGTTTGCAGGGTATCACATGGGAAGACTTCATTTCCCGTGAGTTTTTCACAGCATTAGCAGCCCATCAGGAGGTGGTCCATGATGTGGGTGAACCTTCACATTAGTATGGAGGTCAGGAGACGAAGATTACTAGCATGCCGACACATGTCACCTATCAGAGAGGCATGAGAAGATTGTTTGCAGCAACCCGACGAGTACTATCTCCACCTGGGGTGGAAGGGGTCTCGTTGCTGTCATCAGTAGCACAGGCACAAGTACAGGTATAGGACAGAGGAAAGAAGCCTATGCAGGATGAGGGCCCTTCAGGGGGCCAAGACACTGATTTCATCCTCATTGATGATGATGTGAGCTCGCCTAGCTCAAAGTTGCGGGAGATTGTTCAGGAGCAGAAGGCCAAGATAGATGCATTGATCGACAAGTTGCAGAGAGCTCAATGGGTCATAAATTATTTGGAGCATTGAAACAAGCAATTGGAGGATCAACATACAGTCATGGATTTACAAAACATTCAGAGGAACCGTCAGGCTGCCCAAAGGAGGAGGGTGGAGCTCACTTCGCTTGAGCAAGAAATCAACGCCGATTGGGAATCTTGGCTTGAGAGGATCAACATTCATCTTGAGGAGTTGTTGGAGAAGGAAAAAAAGGACAAGGACATGCTCAGGCACATGCAAAATCATTATTGGGCACCAACTCATGTTTGCAAAGCAAGGATCAAGATCCTGAAGGCAAGACTAAGGAGGGCGCTAAAACAACACAGAAGCGATGATAGACTCTGAATCTTGGCCAAAGCTTCTTTGGCTGAGCATGATACTCAATAATAGACCTTCAGTCCAAATTTTAGCAAATTTGGAGAAAATTTTGTCAATTTTGAATTTTTTTGGCTTCAAAATAGGTTTTTCTGCCCAACGCGTAGCGCCACTTGGCGCGCGCTTATAATTGGGAGATCTCCAGGAGGAAAAATTTACATTTTTGGATTTTTCATCAAAATTTATGCATGCTCATGGATTACCTAAGGATTTAATCAAGTTCTGGGCTGCCTAAAGGGTCAAAAACACCCTAAAAATGGCCTCTCTGCCACCTTTTGCACCCACAGGAAGCAGTCTTGGGAGATTGAAGTTTTGGAGGGGAAAATGACATCCAAATCCAGAAATTCCACTTGGGTTGGAAAGTAGACAGGTAGGGATTTCCAACGAGCTATCCTGAGCTCAATTTGGACTTCAAGAAGGGCCTCAAAATCAGCTCCAAAGTTTTGATACACATAGAGATTTTGGGCGCGGTGCATAGAGAAATTTGGTCTCATTTTCACTCTACAGCTTAGAAATTCACCAAGTTTTGACTAGTTTCACTTTTTCATGTAACTCTCGATCTACCATGATGTAATTTCATAACCATGATGTAATTTTGGAACATATTTACTTGTTCTAGAGGATTCATTCACTAAAAAGTGAAAATTGAATGAATGAATCAGTTTCCTTCCATATAGAGGCAAGTTGTTTGATTGCCTAGATTTCAGTGCCTTGTTTAGAATTGGTTGAAACAGCTCCTAGAATGATGATCTCGACCCCTAGAGGCATGGGAATGGGTTAGGATGGTCTATATCATGTATTTTCTGAGTCATTTTCAGGGTTGGACACTTGGGATTGCTTCGCACTCCATTGTACATTTGATTTCTGCATTTTTGGCAAAGGAAAGACCAGGGTTTTGCAGCACTTGTTGGGATCCTTGTGGCTCTGTGTTTTCATGGTGTTTTTCTTCATGTAATTGTAAGTTCATTGATGTTTAATGTATGCCATCTACCTTCTCTTTGCTTCTGAAATTAAACAAGTTGAGTGACAAAGGTGGAATTCATGAGTTTGTTGTGCTTTGCCTTTTAGTTTTGTTTAATTCTCAATGTTTTCTTCAGTTTGAAGAGGATTCTTGATAGCCTCTTTCCCTCTTCATCTCCTTAGCGGTCTTTTCTATCCATTCATTTAAGTTGAAACATCAAAACTACTGCCTACCTTACCCCAACCGGAACTCTACAAAAATTTGGCCTCATCCCCGGACCCAAATTTGCCTTTCCCTTTTTCCAACAAAAAACCCCCAAAAACTCAAATCAAATCCTTGCACTTCATACCTAGCCTAAGAATATCTTTTATTTCAGTCATCTCAAGCTCCATCAATTATCTTTTGCTGAGATTGACCCAGAGAGAGCCCTCTCCTATCCTCGTAGGGCTAGCTACAAGGCTGAGCATGGTTTGATGTGGACCTAGAAGCTTACCTTTTCAGCTTGAGGTAAATCTAGGCTCTAACAGCTGGATCAAATGTGAAAGGCATTTTTGGGTCTGGGGAATGAACTTAGTCTTGCAGATATTTCTGTGGGGCGAGGTAGGCAAATGCTTTAGTACTTTGAATTAAGTGAAATGGATAGTCTTAAGGCTGGCGAGGAGTTGGAGAGGGCATGAAAGTGTCATGAGTCCTCTTCAAACAGTAGAAAACATGTAAAACTAAATAAACCCTAAGGTAGAGCATTGAAACATTAATGATTTCCACCTTTATACTTGATTCATTTAGTTAAGCTGAAAAGAGAGAGATAATGGCACACATAAACACATGATAACTTGAATTACAAAAGGAAAACAATACTAAATCACCTTGCCACAAGAATCCCACAAAATGCTACAAACCTTGGTCTATTTCCTTGCCAAACTGCAGAGATGAATGTACAATAATGCTCAAAGCATTCACAAGAGTCCAACCTTGACAAATGACTGAAAAAGTACTAGATATAGGCAACAAACAACTCATGCTAGTCTTTAGGGGTAGAATTTATGAGTTTAGGAGCTATTTCAACAAGATCTAAACAAAGAACTGAAAATAGGCAATGGAACAACTTGCCTCTAAAACCTAAGAAACTGTCATTTAGTTTCAAAACCACCTATACATGATGTATCTACCTCCATGAGTGAATTTTCAACATTTTTACATAAAATTCCATCAAGTTACATCAATTTACATCATGAGTTTTACCATGAGAGAGAAAAAAGTCAAACTGAGAAAAAAAACTAGGCGAAAAATAGAGTTTTTTGGCAAAAATAGCAATTTTCCATCCTGTGTGCCACGCCACTTTCCCTGTGCGTAGCGCTTTTTTGCAGCTGATTTTGAAAGCCTTCTTGTGCACAAAATTTTCTCCAAGTGGGCTTGTTGGAAATTTTTGTCTGTCTACTTTCCAGAACAAGTGAAAGTTTTGAATTTGGTGTCCATTTGCCCCTCCAAAAGTGAGTTCTCCCAACACTGCTTCCTGTGTGGCCAAAAAGGGGCAGAGAGGGCATTTTTTAGGTGTTTTTGACCCTTTTGGAAGCTCAAAACTTGGCAAAACTTTCTAGTAATTTCTGGGCATTCATAATTTTGCATGAGGAATCCAAAAATGTAGATTTTTCCTCCAGAGGAGGTCCCTAGCAAAAGCGAGCGCTGGGTGGCGCTACGCACCAAGCAGAAAAACATGTTTTTTCCTTCAAAAATTCAAAATTGACAAAAAGTGTGTCAAATTTCTTGAAATGTGGGCTAAATGACCTGCATCAAGTACTAACTAAGTTGGGCTAAGGAAGCCTCAGCCAAGATTATGAGTCTATCTTGGTCTTTCTTCCTCCTCAAAGTTTTCCTCAACTTGGCTTTTAAGCTCCTTATTCTTGCTTTGCAAATATTGTTTCTTGCCAAATAGTGATAGACCATGTGCTTCAACATCTTTTTCTCTTTGATGGCCTTCTCCAGTAGCTTCTCCAAGTGCATGTTTTTCCTCTCTAGCCAAGATTCACGATCAACTTCAATCTCTTGCTCTAGTGGTGTCAATTTGATTTTCCTCCTCTTGGTTGCTTGTCGGTTTTCTCTTATGGTTTGTAACTCCATGATTGTCTGTCAATCCTCCAACTGCTTGTTCCTTTGCTCAAGGTAATTTATAATCCACTTAACTCTTTCCAGGTTAAGAGCTAAGGCATGAATGTCAGATTCTTGTTCTTGGATGATCTCTTTGAGTTTTGAGCTTTGGGAGCCCAAATCAGTGTCCTCATCCTGAATGAGAATGAAATCTCTCTCTTGACCTTTAGAAGGCCCTTCATCATGCACTGGTTGTTTCCCTTTGTCTTGTACCTACTTTTCTGAAGAAGAAGGCAAAGCCCCTTTCACCTTGGGTGAAGATAGCATTTGCCTATGATCTGATGAAGGAAACGAAACCCCTTCCACTCTAGGTGGAGATAGTACTCGTTTAGCTGCTCCAAATAATCTCCTTGTGCCCTTTTGGTAAGTGGAAAATACTGGCACACTAGTTGTTTGAGCCTCATGAACTTCTTGCTGATGTGAAGGCCCTCCTTCCTCATGGAAAACTGATGGGGTCACTTGAGGACTTGTGAAAACCTCATGCGAAATGAAATCATCCCATGAAACATTCAACAAACTCAGCTGATGCAAAACCACAATATTGATTAATGCAAAGTGATAAATGTTGTTGTACTATTGACGAGGAGGTTTTCTTTGCACCAATGTGGTCACTTTCTCAATATTCTGGCACATGAAATAGGGGATGTTCATCATCCTCACTCTAGTGAAATGCGTCAATAATCTGACATGATAGGTGTATAAGCGAGAAAATCTGCCTTCACAGTTGAAGTATTTGATTATGAGCTTCATGAGTGGAGCATATGTGTCCTGTAGGTATCTGAAAGGGAAGACCCTACTGATCTGCTTCTGATAGCCAGCCTTGATATAAGGCTCATAATGCTCTTTGTCCACCAGTTGTCCTTTGTTCCACTGTTCACCCACATTCGGAATGCATGTTGCTTCAGCTATAGTTTCAGGTGTCAAAGTGAATGTAACACCTACCAAATTGACCTGGTCATTGTGAAGATGGAGGACAAATAATCTAGCAAGCTCATGGTGGTATTTGACTCTTTCCACCATCTCACAGAATTGGTAGCAAGACTGATGTTTGAAAAATGCTACAGCAAGAGGACAAGCCAATAGCTCTGTAAGTGTAGTGGGCTCGTCTTGGATGTGTTTTCCTCCCTCGTGAGGTTTTACTGGTGCATGCATTTCTTGGGAGGAATCACTCATTGTTTCCTCATCCCTTTCATAAGGTGAATCTGTTTCAATGGTTTCCATTGTATGGTGTTTCAATGATGCGTATGAAGAGATTTTAAATGAAGAATAGTTGTTTGTTGTTTAATGAAAGGGATTGATGAGTGGTATGTGAATGAGGGGATATGATGCTAGTTGTAGGGTTTTTTTGGGAGTAGCAGGATTTTGGGAATGCCAATTAAGGTTTGGGAATAGTGGGAATTTGTTACGTATTAGGGTTTTGGGGATGAAGGGGGTAGTGTAGGTTTTAACCATGTACAAAAATTACCTGCATACAAATTCTAAATCACAGGAAAAATAAAAAATGCGAGAGCATAACACATAAAACACATATGCACAGATATTTTCCCTTGGATCCCAAAACCGGGACTACCAGCTTGATTTTCCATTATATTCCTTTCAATGTTACAATACATATTTATACATGCCGAAGCATCCAATACCATGGACTGAAAACCATCGCGTCCAAAACCATGGACCGAAAACCATAGGTAGGTTCGCCCAACCTAATATAGGGTCCAAAAAAAAAATTCCCGAGGCGTTGTCCTGGCCCCGTAGAGGGGGGCTACCTGTCCCCCTCAAGCTCCCTGGACAAGGGGGGCTACCGCCCCCCCTGTGAACCCCCCGCTGCGCAATCGGCGCAACGAAGGGGGGGCTCCGGCCCCCCTCTAACCACCCAGTTCACTACGTAGGTTAGTCGTGGAAAGAATATAACACAGCCCAACAATCTCCCATGTTGTTTTCTTTCCACAGGAGAGCTTAGTCATTTTTCCAGCCCTGAAATGCCCATTGTTTCTCTACACCAAGAGAACTTCTCAGAGCTCACATATTTTGTCAATGCATCTGCAATATTATTCAAATTGTCCACCTTTACCAACAACACCTTTTTGTCTTCTATCATATCCCTCACAAAGTGATATTGAACATCAATGTGCTTTGTCTTTGAATGATAAGAAGGGTTCTTTACCAAGAAAATTGCACTTTGGCTGTCACAGTCTATCCTTATAGTCACTGTACTAACCCCACACTTGAACACAATCTCTTCAACCAAACTGATTCCTTGCTTGCATGAGTGGCTGCCATGTATTCTGCCTCTGTATTTGATAGTGCCACTACAGATTGTTTCTTACTCATTCAACCGACTGCACCTCCAAATAGGTTAAACACATACCCACTTGTAGATCTTCTTTGATCCAGATCTCTAGCCCAGTCTACATCAACAAAGCCATGAATATCCAATATTTTGTCCAATCCTGATCTTCCTTGGTAGCACAAACCATAATCACTAGTGCCATGCAAATACCTGAAAACCCGCTTCACTGCTGTCCTATGCTCCTTTCCTGGTTTTGACATAAACCTGCTCAATACTCCCACTGCATGTGTAATGTCTGGTCTAGTACAGACGATTGCATACATTAGGCTACTGACTGCACTTGCATATGGAACACGAGGCATGTCCTCTTCCTCTTCTTGTGTCTTGGGACATTGTTCAACAGATAACCTCACACCTATAGGAATAGGAACCTTCATTGGTTTACTATCCTGCATATTAAACCTTTGCAATATTGTCTCGACATACTTCTTCTAGCTTAACCAGAGCTTCCTCTTTGCATGATCTCTTTTAATTTCCATGCCCAAAATATAGTTTGCAGCACCGAGATCTTTCATGTCGAATTTGGAGGACAATTGGGTCTTCAAATCCTGGATAATTTCTTTGTCATTTCCAACCAACAACATATCATCCACATACAAGACCAGATAAATAACACGGTCACCAATTAATTTAAAATACACACAATGATCTGCTTTGCTTCTGGTGAAGCCAAGTCCCCGTATAAATGTATCAAATTTCTGATACCACATCCTTGGTGACTGTTTTAACCCATACAGAGACTTCTTTAACTTGCATACCAGTTCTTTCTACCCTTCACCGCAAAGCCTTCAGGTTGCTTCATGTAGATTTCCTCTTCCAAATCCCCGTGAAGAAATGCTGTCTTCAAATCCATCTGTTCTACCTCAAAATCAAAAGCAGCAGCAACAGATAAAAGTAATCTAATAGAAGTTACCTTGGCAACAGGAGAAAATATCACCAAAATCAATTCCCGGCACCTGGGAATAACCTTTTGCTACCAACCGAGCTTTGTATTTCTCCACCTTCCCTTCTGCATTTGTCTTCTTCTTAACACCCATTGGCTGCCAATGGGTTTCCTTCCAGCCGGCAACTCCACCAGATCCCAAGCCTCATTTTTGTGCAAAGATGCCATTTCATCAACCATGGCCTCTTTCTAGAGTTTTTCATCCTTTGAATCCACTACTTCCTTCACAGTTCTGGGATCATCATCAGTGACAAACAAAGAAAAATTTGAACAGAAAGCAGATGGACTATACCTTTTTGGCTGCCTTCTTTCTCGAAAACTGATCTTCTCACACCAGAGTTTGTGGCTCTTCATCCTCTGATTCCTCCTCTGCTACAGAGTCTAATTCTTCCTCCTTTAGTTTAAACTCTATCTTCACAGGTTCCTTTGGTTGGACTTCATGTTTAATAACATCTTTCACCTCTCTGAACACCACATCTCGACTGTACACAACCTTCTGTGTGATTGGGTTCCAAAGCTTATAACCCTTTAAACCATCCTTATACCCAATAAAGATGCACTTTTCAGATTTACTATCCAACTTGGTTCGTTTCTCCTTTGGAACATGTACATATGCATCACATCCAAATACCCTCAGATGTGAAAGAGAGGGTTTCTTACCAGTCCATACTTCTTGTGGAGTCTTATCCTCCAACGCTGATGAAGGTGACCTGTTGACCAAGTAACATGCAGTATCCACCGCCTCTGCCCAGAATTCCTGTCCTAACCCGGCACCACTGAGCATGCTTCTTGCCCTTTCCATCAACGTCTTGTTCATTCTTTCTGCGACTCGATTTTGCTGAGGTGTATATGGAGTAGTCTTCTGCCGTGCTATACCACACTTCTTACAGAATTCTTCAAATTCCTTGCTGCAAAATTCTCCACCATTATCTGTCTTCAGTACCTTTATCTTCTTCTCTGTCTGATTTTCCACCAGAGCCTTAAATTCTTTAAACTGTCAAAGACTTCAGATTTCTTCTTAAGGAAATATATCCATGTATTCCTTGAGAAGTCATCTATAAATGATACATAGTACACAGACTTACCCAGTGATGGAACTTTCACAGGGCCAAACACATCACTGTGCACAAGCTCTAATATTTGTTTCGTCCTCTTACCACCAGAGGGGAAACTCACCCGATTCTGCTTCCCATATACACAATTTTCACAGAAATCAAAATCCAGAGAGCTAATACTCATACCTTCTACCATACCTTTACCATGAAGTATTCGAAGGCCCTTCTCTCCAATATGTCCAAGCCTTTGATGCCACAGCATGGTCTTATCTCCAGAGACCACTAGATTTTCTGCTCCATTTTGGAACCATAGAACTATTGCACCCGTCAACAACAGTGCTACCTTGCAGCTTGTACAGAGTTCCAATCCGAACTCCCCGCATCAATACCATTGCTCCTCGAACCATCTTGTAGGTATCCTTCTCGAACATTGTCTTTACACCTGCATCATCCAACTTGCTTACAGAAATCAGATTTCTGGCCAATGCAAGAATATGCAGAACACCTAGAAGGGTTCTAACCCTTCCACCTTGCAACTTCAACTTTAC